>VDFB02350064.1:0-143426 GCA_007258455.2 Sequoia sempervirens
AGAATAATATTTTATTCATAAATATTGAACTTCTTACATGCAGAGGATCTCAAATCCCCAAGCGCTGTATTACATGCAAATTACCAACTTACAGAAAATTACCCAGATCCCCTTTCACAGCATGCTAACTTCTTTCCCCCAAAAAGTTACCCAAAAATCGTAAACAAGCCCCTAAATAGACCCATTTCGTTTGGAACCAAAAACAACCTTCGAGATAAGATTTTTGACGGTTTGGCCAAAATTACAATTTGAAATTCAAGTTTAAATTCACAGTTGAAAATTAGCACATTTCTAAAATATGCACCAACTTCCGACAGCCATAACTTTTAATCCGACCGTCGGATCTTCAATGATAATACATTTTCGAAAAGCTCTCAAAAAGATGATTTTTTGCAAAGTAGGCCTTCGGTGGACTACCTTGGTGTTTCCGCAAATTTTCAGGCCCATCCGGGATCGTTTGGTGCCTTAAACTGAGCTCGGAAGGTTTTTTTTTCAGGGCAAAAAGCAGAAACTGGAACTTGAATAACTTTCAAGTCGTGAATGATCTTGACTTGATTCTTTCACCAAACTGTGTATTTTTCCATCCTGAACCTTCCCATAAATTTCTGTCTTCCCACGACTTCAAATTCAAACCTGCTAAAAATAGCAGTTGAGCAGAAAAAGCAGAAAAGTAGTTCTGAAAGTTGGAGACTCTTATTCAACGAAAAGGGTATCCAGAAATACAAAAACATCTACAAAAAGAAAACAACAGGAACAAAAATGGAAATCATCTTTTGGGTGATGCAAGATTTCCCTCACACCACTGGATGCTCCTGCATCAAATCCCCAAGCCTTGGGATTAGTATTTTCCTTGGAATACCAAACCAAAGGCTTGGAGGGCATTCCTAATGACCAGAGATGTGTTTTTGCAATTTCTACAATATTTCACATAATCGGGTTCATGCCCACCATCACGATTGCACGTGGTTCAATATTAAACAAATTGAGCATCTGGGTAATGTTAGGTTCTCTATTAGTTATCCAACGATGTAATTTTTTTCACTTTCTGACAATGTTAAACCATTCATCCATAATTTCTTTTGTTTGTATGTCTCTTTTTTTTGCAAAAAGCAGTGTTTGGTGTTTTTTTCATTATAAATTAATTGTTCATTGAAATTTCAAATAATTTACATTTTTAGAAACTAGACTCCATTCTACAATTTTTTATTAAAAAAAAAAAATCAATTAAAGATATCAAGTTTCCACAATCCATATTGTATTTGTATTACTTTTGGTTTAGATTGTGTCGATTTTTTTAACATCAATGTTTCGGATTACACTCTGTGATCCATCATCAAGATGAAAGAGAGCAAGAGGAGAAAAATGAATAATTGCATACTTAGGATAGATAAAAAGGAGAGAGGGAGAAGGGGAGGGTGCACACAAATCAAGGCTCAAAATGAAATAAAGATAATACTATATAAAATTCAACAACCAAAAGAAAGAAAGGAGAAAAAACACATAAAGAACACATTAAATTGCAGCTATGCTTGAAAAGAAAGAACCACAAATTAGAAAAATGGACAAGAGAAACATAATGAACAACAGAAAAATAAAAAAAAAGGCGAAGAAAGAACCAAGAAAACGAGTCAAATAGAACACAAAGGCTGAATCTAAAATGAGAGATGAAAGAAAAATGATAAATCAAGATACAAAAACTAAAATACAAAAAAAATTAAAGACTAAATACAAATACCCCCAAGAAATAAAATTGAAAATAAAAACCAATAAAAATTGAAAGCCACACAAATAAAAATATAACCAAATACAAATCAGAGAAACACAATAAAAATAAACATTGCCAAAGAGAAGATTAAGAATGGAAAGCTAGAGAAATCCTAAAAGAATACAAAAAGACAACAAAGAAATAAACATACATAACAAAAATACCAACAATCATAAAATTGAAAGCTGCACAAATAAAAATATAAACAAATACAAATCATAGAAACACAATAAAAATAAGCATTGCGAAAGAGAAGACTAAGAATGGGAAGCTAGACAAATCCTACAAGAATACAAAAAGACAACATAGAAATAAACAAAAATAACAAAAATACCAAGAATCATTGGTATATAAATGAACAATTAAAACAAAAGTTCAACTAAATGTACAATTATTTATCTATAAACAAAAATACAAATACAATTATTTATCTATTCTTGTTCTTTTCTTTGGTTTGGTTTATATTTTTCTTTTTGTTTATTTATGAATGTATGTATTTGTAATTTTGTTTATAGATAAATAATTGTACATTTAGTTGATTTTTTTTTTTAATCTTTTGTTTATATATCAATTCAGTTGTTGGTATTTTTGTTATTTTTGTTTATTTCTTTGTTGTCTTTTTGTATTCTTTTAGGATTTCTCTAGATTTCCATTCTTAGTCTTCTCTTTGGCAATGTTTATTTTTATTGTGTTTCTCTAATTTGTATTTTATATTTTTATTTGTCTGGCTTTCAATTTTTATTGGTTTTTATTTTTAATTTTATTCCTTGGGGGTATTTGTATTTAGTCTTTAGATTGTTTTCTATTTTAATTTTTGTGTCTTGATTTATCACTTTTCTTTCATCTCTCATTTTAGATTGGGCCTTTATGTTCTATTTGACTTGTTTTCTTGATTCTTCACTTTTTTTTTGTTCTTTTTCTCTTGTTCATTACGTTTCTCTTGGCCTTTTCTCTAATTTGTGGTTCTTTCTTTTTAAGCATAGGTGCATTTTAATGTGTTCCTTATGTGTTTTTTCTCCTTTCTTTCTTTTGGTTGTTAAATTTTTTAGTATTATCTAAATATTTTATTTTGACCCTCGATTTGTGTGCACCCTCCCCTTCTCCCTCTCTCCTTTTTATGTAGCCTAAGTCTACAATTATTCATTTTTCTCCTCTTTCTCTCTTTCATTCTGATGATGGATCACAGAGTGTGATCAAAAAAATTGATGCTAGAAAAATTACACAATCTAAACCAAAAGCAATACAAATAAAATTCAATTAGTTTCTAAAATTTGTAGGGGTAGCACGACCAAAATTCATTTTTTAAGAAGTTTCCACTTCAAAAATTAGTAAAAAATAAAATATTCATTAAAAATTTATCAGAAAAATCATCCATCAACTGCATACTATTATCTTACTTTTGACCTAGAGATTTTAAAAATACTAAAAAAAATCTCACCATACAAGGGTCGTACAAGAGTTGCTATGTTATGTTTTTTCTAAAAAAAAACAACACCAATTCTTGTATGTCCCTCATTTGAACCCCTTAATCTCAACCATTTTCGAAATAAATTAGTAGTTTAGAAAGTAGACTTGAAGCACTTGAATCCTTCTTTTTGTTCCATCTCAAAATTTTGAGTGTAAGTATCCTCAATTTCATGTCCAAGGTCAGTATTTCTTGATTTAAAAAAAAATTGGCCACTTAAGCCCCCTTTTTAGGAACCATCTTGGTGCACTTACCCTCATCCATGATACAAGTTTGTCTCCCAAGAAAAATTCACCACAACTAGTGCTTCTCCTATCATTTGGAAATTCTTTTCACAACATTGACATGAGACTCTTTTGGTGTATCCTAAAATCTTGCCACCATACACACTACTTGCATAATGTCTGTTCTTGATGCAGTAAGGTATAGAAAGCTTCCAATCATTGACCTATACTTTTTTTGTTTTGAATCTAGGGATTCATCTGATTTGCTCAATTTACTAACTGGTCTACTATATTTCATTCCAAATTTCTTAAGAGTTTCCTTAGCATACTTAGTTTGAGATATGAATATCCCTTCATTAGTTTGTGCAATTTTTAGGCCAAGGAAAAATGATAACTCACCTAGCATTAACATCTCAAATTTATCTTGCATATACGTGTACCAAATACTTTACACATTTTGTCATTGCTACCTCCAAATAAAATGTCATCCACATAACAACTATTATCATATGATCACATTTTAATTTGAAGTATAGATTACTATCTACACAACCTTTCTAGAATCCTTTTTGTTGTAAAGATACTAGTCCAATCTTGAATACCATGCCTTGGGTACTTGTTTTAGACCATACAAAACTTTTCTCAATTTGCAAACATAATATTGTTCTTCTGACACCTAAAAACCTCTTGGTTGTTCAATGTAGACTTCCTCTTAAAGGTTTCCATTTAGGAATGCTTATTTAACATCCATATAATATACTTTAAATCATTTATAAACTAAAAATGAAAGAAACATTCTTATTACTTCTAATTTTGCAATTGGTGTAAAACTTTCTTCAAATTCAATGCCTTCAACTTGTGCATACCCTTTGCACACCAACCTTGCCTTGTTCCTTACTACATCACCATTTTCATTCAATTTTTTTGTAAACACCCATTTAGTACCTATGACAATTTTTCTTGGGGGTCTAGGTGTTGGAATATGGCTTCCAATGTTTTCATTGATGTAAACTGAAGTAATATTCATGGTTTGCAGATCTCTATCTAGTTATACCAACAAATAAAGTGCATTATTGTGTGTTACCAATACAATATCTGAAGAACAAGGTATTCGGTCAATTAGTCAATCTGTCTACTTCACCAGGTCATCCTTTTGTGTTGTGGATCCTTGAGATTGCTTGGTGAGCATGTATATTATCTTATTGCTGAATTTTGTGGTGTTCCATTAGTGGCAATACAAGCTTGAAGGTCCAGTAGAATGTCTTATGTCTATTTGTTCGTTTTAGTTGACTCAGTGAATATGGTGTGTTGTGGATGTGTAAAGTGGAATTATTTAAAAAAAAATTATGTTCAATAATTTAATTATGGGTCTTAGATACAATCTATCCTATGGTGTTAGATCCACATTGTAAATCCAACTGTAATTTGGGCTAACAGTTAATAATATTTTCAAGTTTTATTAAGGCCAACCTATAGCAATTGTATTCCTAGTTGTGGATATATAAGAGATTCGATATATCATTTGTTGAATGTGAAATTGTTGTGTGGTGGTGTGTTCTGATCATCAGGAAGAGCAATTAGGTGATTATGCACAGTTTCACTTGTGCATTAATATTTATGCAATGTGAGTTGTGCAAAGCAGAGCAAAATTGTTGAATCTATCTGAAGGATAGCAAATTGTCATCAGAGCTTAATTGGAACTATAATCAAGCATTGTGGATGCTATTTCATCAGTTCACTCTTTTGGATTTATTCCAAATCATTGTAGGGCAATGAGCCCATCCATTTTGGGCAGTGAACTCTAGGCAGTGAGCCTGAATGCAAGTGTATTCCCATTTTGTACTTCTTATTTTGGGTATACTCATATTATATTGTGGATTGGCCATCCACTATGTTTTTTCCCCTAGTAGGGTTTCCATGTAAAAATTCTAGTGTTATGGTGTTGATATTTTCTTCTTTCTATTGATGCATGTTTCTTCTATTGAATGATTAAGGTAGTAAAATCACTGAATAATAAAGTTGAATTTTTGCTCAACACTGATTCACCCCCCCTCTCAGTGTTGCTTGTTTCGAACAATTGGTATCAAATAAATTTCCTCACAAGAAGTCTTGTAGCTTGTGGAGATCTTGGAAGGTGTTGTTCAATGGATACAATCAGTCTTCAATAGCAACTTATGGTGGCCCTAGATGATCTTGACTAGATAAAATCTGAGAACTGGGAACTGCAAGAAAATATTGAGAATGTAGAAAAGTTCATTCAAATACTAAAAGAAAAGATCAATGAATCAAGAGAGAAAATAAAGGAACTATGTGGTTAGCTCAAACAAAAGAACAAAGGTATGGATGATGAACAACTTAGTTTGGCTCTAAAGGAGAAAACAAAAGAATGTGAAATTTTTTCCAAGGAAAATGTTTCCTTGAAGTGAGAGATGGAATCCACCATGATGAGAATTACCAAGGAGCTTGAGGACAAAAAGAAGAATGAAGAAAAGCTTGAACAGTCCTTGAAAGAAAATTCTGAAAAATGTAGCCAACTAAAAAATGAATTGGAGCAATCAAAGAACAATGAATAAATGCTTGAAAAGTAGCTTGATGACCTTAGAGATGAACTTGCTACAACAAATGAGTTTAAGGAGACATTTAGAGCAAGCTCAACCAAACTTGATGAACTGATCAAAGGACAAAGGACTGATGGTGATAGATGAGGTCTTGGATATGAAGAAGGTGAAAGTTTTGGATTTGAACAAAAGAACTCTAGATAGAGGGATTTCATATAAGAAAGATTCAGAAAAGGAAGTCAGATGAAAGGAACTAGAAGAGATCTAGTAAGGAAACCAAATGCTCAAAGATTTAATGGCTATTGTTTTTTTTGCAAAAAATTTGGTCATATGGCTTCTCAGTGTAGAAGTAGGGTAAACTCAAGTAGACCATCATTTATAGGTTAGTGTTTTAATTGCCATAAGTATGGTCATAAGTCAAGTGAATAAAAAATTGTGATGAAAAATTGTCATAGAGATGTTAGATGCTATACATGTAATAGATTTGGACATATTGCTAACCAATACAGATCAATAAAAAGTTAGTGGGACATTTGGTCTAGACAGAGAAATGTTGTGTGATACAATTGCAACAAATTTGGACACATCGCTAGATTCTGTTGGAATAGAAGAGGTCCGGTAAAACAAAACATGCAACAGGATGTTAAAGGGAAGGGAAAATTTAATACTAATGTGATAAAAAAGAAGATGCAGAAGAAATGGGTAAAGAAGAATCCCTCTCTAGAAGCAAATGGACCTACACCAAAAGCAACTTCTAGTAATTCCTCAGGGAATTAATCTTAGGTCTCTAGCATAGAGGGAGCTATCAAGAAAAATTCTCAAACCCCCTCTTGCAGGAAAATGATACTAGAATCCAAATATGTCTAGTAGGAGAGTTAACACTTTTCAGATATTTTACAATCAGTTAGAAGCATTAGTGAAGCATATTGGCAATCCACATAAGAGTCATCTTGCTCGGTGCCTGAAAGGAAGAAAACTGGATGAGTCAAGGCAAGAGCATTTATTGAAAAATAAAGAGTTAGGTATGTGGAAAATAGAACGAACATCTTAAACCCTCATTTGTCATATTTCATTTGAAGAAAAGTATTTTGGAGAGCTCTAAAGTGATCATTGTGAATTTGTCGAGAGATTCAAGCATAAAAGAGGATTTGCAAATCAAATTCTGTCTTCTTCTCTGAATGGTATTTATTGAAAACCTATAAATTTGTGTGATCGTAATAATTTCTACTCCTCTGATAGTCAAAGTTAAGGATAGGCCACGTCCAAAATTCAAATGGAATTTGTATAAGTCTATAGACATAGAACCCTTAGCTGCATTTTCATTGTTGTTGTATAGAGTCTTGCATATTGAGGATATTAGGGCTTATGTGCATGCAAACATTAAAGATTTGGGAACCTCACATTTGTTGGATTTGTACACTCATCATATAACCCAAGAAGATCTTACTATGAAACCATAATTCAAAACCCTAGAAGACAAAAAAATTGTGCAATTTGTGAAATTCCCCATATTCGAAGAAGATGAATCGGTTCGATATTTGTTGAGCCATGTCCATGATGAATTCATGTGGTTGGATGTACCATTCTGTAAGAATTGGCTATGAAGGTAGCCACACAAGATCTAGAGGCCTAACAGAAAGCACAAAAGAGAGATAGAATAATATGACAAGAATAAACTGTATTCAATGTCAATAATATGAGATGCAATACAATGCTCAATACAATGCATAGGAGACCCCTTGGATATATAGCCAAGGTGAGAACATAGGAGGGCATAATATTATGACAAGTGTCGTAATCTTATGACATGTGACAACAATGAAGAGTTATCACTCCATCTAAAGTGGAAAAAGATAATGTGATAATCTCCACAAAAGGTGGATCACCCACAAAAGGTGGAGAGATGATCACATGATGTGTCCACAAAAGGTGGAAGTGATGAGGCATGAGATGTCAAGTCCACAAAAGGTGGAAAATCTCCAACAACCTCCTATGTGGTCCCTAAGTAAACTTAAGTAAGGTGTAATCAAGACCTAGGACAAGGTACAAGACATTTAATTACACCAACACCCTCCCTTAAGTGCAACTTAGGGAGAATGTACACAAATGCAAACAATGCAAGATGGGTCCCGGCTACAAGGCCATGTTAGGCACCCATGTACACACAATGCAATCTCTCATAAAGCGGAGAAAGATAGAAAAACCCAGTGGGAAAAAAACTACCCCCCAAAAGAGAGATGAGATACAAAAAGTCTATGAACATAGCATGAGAAGGAAAAAACCCCATGTGAGGAAAAATTCCCCCCCATACAAGAGAAGAAGAGAGACAAGGTAGCCCCCCTTCAATGTACAATGATCACCCATGGAAGATGCTCGAGAAGGAATGAAGAAGCTGCTCCAAAACTGTCGAACAACGTTCCTCCCCTTGGGAAGAAACAATTCCAAAGGTGGATGAATGAAGTCTCCCCAATCCACAAGTGAAGAAGGAAGAACCATCAAGATGTAAGAAGTCTCTGAAACCTGCTCAAGTGTCCCTGTGTTGATGCTGAAAGATGCCTTTCCCAAACTATGTGAAGCTACAATGAAGTCACCTCCTGGAATCTGTGAGAAACCCTTTGCAACAACACTCTCATCAGCTGAAAAAGACAACTCAAGATCTAGCAAGGATGTAGGTAGAACATACTCCAAAGACAATGTCTCCTCAAAAGAGAAAGTGGCCTCCTCCAACTGTTGTAAAGATGCATCCACAATCACATCATCCTCAAAAGACTGATCATGTAGAGGAGGGTCAGAGTGTTCCCTCGCAACAACTGAAGAAGAATCACCTTTATCAAAGAGAAGATGTAAGTAATCATACGTGTCTCCCAAATCTGCAATGTAGGACTCCACAAACAAACTGCTAATGTCTGTCAAGTACTCATCCCATGAAGCTGGTGCTGGAAGACAAGGTATACACTATTGCACTGAATCAGAAGGTACTGAAACTATCCGAACACAAGTATCATCAGGTGCATCAGTCAATGTAGAAGATGGAGTATCAACAATAGATTCATCAACCTTAGAAGTAGAAAGCACCCCAAGATTCAAGTAACCATACTCGATCTCCTCAAGTTTGTCCACACTAGGGTGAACCGAATCATCAATAGGAGAAAAATATGAGGTGTAGAACCGAGAATGATCATCAACCTCCCCAACTGCAACAAGAGCCCTGCTATGCAAATCCCGAACAATGATAGAATCTAGTGTGAACTCTACACTCTTGCCTGAACCACTATGTGTAATCTGATAGATGGAAAGAATGTTCCTTGACAAAGAAGGCACACATAGAACATCATTGAATGCTCCACCTTCAACATCAATAGAACCCTTCCCACAAACTTCCAAAGAAATGTTGTTTGCCATCAAAATGGGTGGTGATGAACAAGAATCAAATGAAGAGAACATATCCTTGGACGAAGTCATATGATGCGAAGCTCCTAAATCAAGGATCCACTGATCTGTATTGGAATCTGCAACTGCAAGAAATTCTTGCCCCTTATGTTTATCATGTTGAGATGATGTAAAAGAAGTAGAAGAGATTGATGTTGTTGCCATGAGAGTTGTTCCTTTTCCCTTAGAAGAAGTGGAAGGAGAGGAGTCCTTCTCTTTATATGCAGTTGGTAAGTTGATGTTGTTCTTCTTAAGGATGTGTTTCAACTCATCAATTTGCTTAACATGACAATGATGCTCATCATGACCAATCCTTTTGCAATATGCACATGTTGGTTGATCCCTCTTGTTTGAATAGTTGTTCTTCTTTGAAGAAGATGATGTTGATGAGCTTTGATGTGGAGGAGTGGATTGTTTGTTCTCTCCTTGTGGCTTTGGCAAAGATTGCTTTTGGTCCTTCCCTTTGCCTTGCTTATTGTTTCCATGATTGACCACCAATGCTTTTGAAGTTGAAGACTTGAGAATACCCATTTTCGTCAACTTATTTTTCTCAAGAATCAAAAGATCTATGAGAGCCTCAAAAGATGGTGTTTTGAAGTTACTTATTGTCAATCTTTGAGTTTGAAAACTTGAAACAAAGGCTGCATACTCAACTGGAAGTTTATCAAACAAGTTGAAGACCAATTGATCATCCTCTTTTTCAATACCACAATCTCTTAGTTGTGCTCTTAATTCATTTTCCTTAGTGACATAATCCTGAATTGTATCAAAATCTTTGGGATCAAGGCTTAAGAGATCATGTTCAAGTTTGTATCCCTTAACCTTATCAACCTTACCATACAAAGCAACAAGTTTATCCCAAGCTTCCTTAGCTGTAGTACATTTATCAACATGGAAAATGAGATCATCTGAAATGAACTTCCTTAATGTACCCAATGCCATAGAATTTTTAGTGAGCCAATCCATATATGCTGTTGGATCTGCCTTAGGATCCGAAGGTGCAGTTATGGTTCCATCAATGTAGTAAATTAAACCTTTTTCCATTAGTTTACTCCATGCACATACTTTCCAAGTACCATAATTATGTGCAGTTAAGAGTGGAACTTTAGAGGAACCCATGATGTAATGTAAGAGCACAAGAGAGAAAATAGGCACAATCACACAAGATACACCCCCCCAAATTCACTCAATCAAAGTACCCCCCCACAAATAGATGATTTTGGCACTTTATAATGTAGTGCGTGTACAATAGGCCACTTGCAACTTGGCTAAGTGGGCTTATGATTTCTGATTTACAACTTACCAATAAAGATGCTAATAATAGACTAGAACAAATAAGAAAGACCTAAATCCAGATCTATGCAATACAAGTGCCAAATAGGCCAAAAATAACCATATTCTGAAAGTACAAAATCCACTCAAGATCGATTCAAACTGATTGTAGATTCAAGAAGTAGACAAAAAATCATGCACTTTCAAAAAAAAGGGCACTTGAAAAGGAGTTCGTATGAGCCTAAACAAAGCCTCTGAAGTTGCAGAAATGGTGACAAGATAGGTATAGTCATGAGAAACTGAAAATTCTGAAAAATCTATCCATCAAAATCAAAAAAAAAGTACACCAATGCAAAGAACACAAAAAATTAGCCCAAATAAAAAAAAATTGTTTGAAAAAAGGAGCAAAAATGAGCAAGATATGGAGCTTTGAAGTAGGACTCCAAATTCAAAAAGCTTAATGGTGAAGGGGGCAAATTTTTCAAAAGGTGCTGACATCAGCAAATGAGGATCTTAAATTTGATGGTTTCCCGCCCATCAAAAAAATTTGTGAGCTTAAAATTGATGGCTAATTGCCCATCATCGCGCCGTCAATTTCGCCGGAATATTCGATGAAAGATGCGCAGAATATGCTTTTAACTGGCCGGAATATTCTCGCAGGAATATTCTGAATGCTTGCTGGGAAATTTGAAGCCTACACCGGGTTTTTGATAGCGCCGTCGCCAGTGAGGATTGTCGGTAAATTCCAAACGAAGATTCTGCCAAAAATTGCCGGAGAAATCGCCAGAAATTTGACTGCTGCCGGAGTTGCGTGAAGTCAGCCGGCCAGAGGATGTTGTTTGGCAGGCCGGGAATTTTTGAAATAGTCGCTGGTGATGGGGTGGGGCTGCGGGCGCTGAATGGAATCCCACCACATGCCAGCGGCGGTGGTACGAGCTAACGCAGGGCGTACCTTGCAGGTCTGCGGACTGTGCAGGGTACGACCCCTGCAAATTTTTTTTTTTTTTTTTTAATTTTAAAATAAAAACTTTACAATAAATTTTAAAATGTGAATTTTTTTTTTGAATAATTTTTAAAATAAAATTCACAGAAATAATTTTTTTTTTTTGAAAAAATCGTACCACTGTGCAGGTTGGCCGTACGACAGACCTGCAAATTTTTTTTGCCTCGACGGACAACTTGCTCCAATTTGGATGATTTGGCAGTCGATCTATGGGTTTTTGGCCCTTCTGAGCATGATGGTGAGGTCCTTTTTGGCTGAAAATGCTCTGAAGTGGCAGCTACCTCCTGGATCTGGCAACCACCTCTGATCTTCAACCCTTTGCAGATTTGGCCTCCAATGTCCAACTGAGACAAAACAAAAGGCAAATCTTACTATCTCAGATACTCCAGATGCAATGGCGAGCTCAGATCTAATGCAACAAGCTCCCAAAATGTGCCTGCAACACAAGGCCAATAATGGAACCCTCCAAAAATCTCTCCAAAAGACTAACTAAAGGCACTCCAAAATTTTTGATACCATGTAAGAATTGGCTATGAAGGTAGCCACCCAAGATCTAGAGGCCTAATAGAAAACACAAAAGAGAGATAGAATAATATGACAAGAATAAACTGTATTTAATTTCAATAATATGAGATGCAATACAATGCTCAATACAATGCATAGGAGACCCCTTGGATATATAGCCAAGGTGAGAACATAGGAGGGCATAAGATTATGACAAGTGTCGTAATCTTATGACATGTGACAACAATGAAGAGTTATCACTCCATCTAAAGTGGAAAAAGATAATGTGATAATCTCCACAAAAGGTGGATCACCCACAAAAGGTGGAGAGATGATCACATGATGTGTCCACAAAAGGTGGAAGTGATGAGGCATGAGATGTCAAGTCCACAAAAGGTGGAAAATCTCCAACAACCTCCTATGTGGTCCCTAAGTAAACTTAAGTAAGGTGTAATCAAGACCTAGGACAAGGTACAAGACATTTAATTACACCAACACATTCAAAATCACCAAAGAAGCTATATGTGCAGTTATAGGACTAAATTCCACCAGAAATCTTCTAGTTTTGAAGTCTATATAGAATGATAAGGTTATTAAAGCGACATGCTCAAAATGGGATAGGAGGGAAAAGACGATAGACAATATTGCCATAGTGGATGTAAAATTTTCTTCAATGATCATTAGCTATAAGATTTATCAATCAACCTAGGAGAAATTTGTATATGGCATAATGACTGGGAGTTGGTAAAGTTCAATGGCATAATGATATGTTGGTAGCTATTTAGATATGGAATATGCTATGTGGATTGGGTGATCAATAGACCCACAATACAATCATATCGAGATACTTCAAAAAATTTTAGAATTTGATGCATGTTAGAGAAAGAATTCTCGCAATAGTTGTGGAGTAATACAAAGACTCTATTTGCTTCATGGTAGACATTGACTAGTGCCATATGGAAGTTGTTGATCCTAGAATAGTTTGGATCATGCCTATGGGATATGAAGTAGATGAAAACATTTTGACGATGTATGCAGAACATCTACTAAATTCATCACTAGATCAAGGTGAAGAAAGGTCCAGTACTTATGTAGAGAAAGGTTTACAAGTTCACTCTGAATTGAAAAATCCTATGATATCAAGAAGGGTAAGAAAAGAGACAAAATCCCTTGTAGAGAGAGTTTTGGCATCCCCGTGCATCAACTAAGAGAAGTGAGGAGACAAAGAGAAGAAGTTGAAGTAGCTAAAGAGAAAGAAAAAGAAGAATCAATCGATCTGGGAACATCTCCCGCTCACACTAGAAGCCCCTCTGCAACTTAGTCAAATCAAGCTTAGGCTTCTAGAAAAAGATAGAAGAATAAAAGTACAAGAGCTTACAAAGCTATGTTTGTAGATGAAGAGGAAGAAACTGATTCAGAAGTAGTAAGGGAGATAAAGGCTAATGTTAGGGTTAGAGATGGCATATATCTAACAATTAAATGTAGATTTAAATAATAAATAGAGAAAATAAAACATACACAGAAAAAATCATAACACAGAGAATTTAACGTGGTTCACCCAATCTGGGCTACATCCACCAAACCGCAGCCATCCAATACTTTTATTATCTAGTGCAAAACCTATTACAATCTCACGAATAATCACGTTTTTCTTCATACTGTAACCCCCATCCCAACCCCTTTTAACAAGCTTTTAAAAGGAGCTCAACTTCTCAGTCGAAGCTGAAGAGGAGCTCAGCTTCTCCCTTGGCACCGCCTTCATAAACATATCCACTAGATTGACATCTGTATGTATCTTGTCCAGCTTGACCTATCCAACTAACTGTTGTTTTAGCTCACTTATGTGATCCATGTTAGACCTAGCTACAAGCATGTCATCAACATATAAGCATAAAATAATGTAGTTGTCATTATCCAACCTCGTAAAATAAACACAATGGTTAGAATTACACCTGTTGTAGCCTTGCTCAGCCATAAAACTGTCAAATTTCAAATACCATTGTCGAGGTGCTTGCTTCAAGCCATATAAACTTTTTTTCAATCTGCACACTAATTTCTCCTTACCTTTGACCTCAAATCCTTGTGGTTGTTCCATATATATTTCCTCTTCCAAATCACCATGGAGAAAGGGTATTTTAACATCAAGCTGTTCTAAATTCAAATCTTCAGCAACCACAATACTTAAAACAATATGAATAGAAGCCATTTTAACAACAGGAGAAAAAATCTCATCAAAATCAATACCCTTTTTCTGTGCAAATCCCTTTACAACTAATCTAGCTTTAAATATTTTCTTACCTCCATCCTCCTCTTTCAGCCTATAAATCCATTTATTTGGTAAAGCCTTTTTCTAGAAGCTTCTAAAAGCTTGTTAAAAAGGGTTGGGATGGGGGTTATAGTATGAAGAAAAACACGATTATTCGCGAGATTGTAATAGGTTTTGCACTAGATAATAAAAGTATTAGATGGTTCTGGTTTGGTGGATGTAGCCCAGATTGGGTGAACCACATTAAATTCTCTGTGTTATGATTTTTTCTATGTATGTTTTAGTTTCTCTGTTTATTATTTAAATCTGCATTGGCCAGGGTGTATAGTATACCATGGGCTATACAGTATAGCATGATCAGTGGCCACATACCAACAATCTCCCACTTGGAGACTGATCAGGCTCCACACCATCACAGCTACTAGTACTCATGCTATCAAACTAAATAAGAGAAAATATTCCAGGAAAGGAGAAGCAAAGAAAAAGGCCAAACATGGCAAACCAAGTATGTCTATTGAGGAAGTTGAGAATGTAGTAGTGAAATATGGAAATATCAACCCACTCTATGATTGGTATGAGTCTTTTGATGAATTGGGTAAGAAAATTCTTGAAGAAGCCACAATAAAGCATATGATTGTTTTCAATCAAGTTCTTATATAAATTAGGTCTAATTTACCTAAAAGTTTGTATAATTCTTTGGAGTCTAGGAGGTCAAGCACCTTATCAAAAGAAGAAAATGTTAGAGTAAAGGTTTTAACTTAATTATGTTAATTAAGTTGCCTTTATTCCTCTTAAGATTTTACATTAGTTTGCATATTGTGACATTTAATAATTAATATTAATTATTAAATGTCTACCTATTAGGGTTTCTTTAGGGTTGTACAATCTCTTTTTATAAGGATTGATCATTGTATTTTATCTCTCTCTAATTAATACATTTTCAACTTTTAGAGCACCTTTGTTTTTTGTCTCGAATGTCTTCTTTCTGTGACAGGTTATTTGCATGTAGGTGATCTTTGGGGTCTATGAGGTTGGCTTTTTCAACTTCAACATGGTATTAGAGCTCCAGACCTATGGCTGCATGTTCACAATTTGAAGATATTCTCTCACAACATCTTTTTTTGTGCAAGGGTTTCAAGCCAAGCTGATATTTTGTGGATCTGGGGATCGCCTAATTTTTTGGGAATTTTGGAACAAAATAGACCTTGCCATTGAGTCTGCAGCACCCAAAAACCCCTATTTTCATATAAAATTTGTCCATTTTGGACACAGTCATCTGAGAAGGAAAAATTTTTCCCCAAGGCTATATGGCCCCATGGCACACGGATCGAGGTAATTTTTGAAAAAAAAATAATAAAATTCATTTTGTTGGAATTTTTTTTCCACCCACAGTTATAAAGGGTACACCACCCAATGGACACTAGTTCACCACCAAGTAGCCACCCATCCTACACCACCGTCGGTGGTTACTCCTAATGTCGCCGCTCCCGATTTATAGTGCCCGCGGGCTCCCAACCCCCTACCACTGGTCCTATCAGGGACCAAGAGCTAGCCTTTAGACCTAGCAGCCACTAAGCCCCAGCTGATAGTCATATAGCCAACTAGGGGTTTTAGCCTTAAACCTACAGCTTAGCCCCCTGGTCGCTCAACAGACCAGGGGCTTATTTTTTTAGGCCCAGGGGTTGTAGGGGGTCTCATTGTGCATTTTCAGGTGTTTTCACTAAATTGGGTATAAAATGGGCATACGGTCTCTATTTTTCAAAAAAAAGATATCATTGGAAAGATGATTTCATTGTCGATCTGATGGTGTTGGTGTGATTTCTTTATTTTTTTGTTTTGATTTTTTTCTTTAGTCAAAGTCAAATGATTATTTTTACACTCTCAAGGGCATAACTTTTGCATCGGAGCTCTATTTTGTGTAAAAAAATAGGCGTCAGAAAGCTAGTTCAGTGCTCTACACAATTATTAGACTTATTTTCCCAAATTCTATCCCAAGTATATTTTATTCAACATTTTTTGTTTTCACTATTTGCTTAATTACTTGGACATTTTAGCACTTGGGAACCTCTTTTTTGTGTCATTAGGCTCTATTTCATTTGATCTACATGTTGTAAGGTCAGTTTTCTAATATTTTTTAATTTGAAGATTTATCATAGGTTTTTCTACTCACCCTTTAGTTGTAATTTTGGAACGGGGTAATTATGAGTCATGGGAAAAGGGCATACTTACACATTGTAGGTGGCTTAATATTTTTCCTTATTTGTATGATATAATACCTAAACCAACCACTTCAGAGGGAAAACTAACTTGGGATATCATCAAAGATCACATTGTAGGACTTATATTGTCTAGTGTTGATGATGACACTGTGTGGGCTATATCGGACATTGATTGTCCCCACCCACTTTGGACATGTCTATGGGAGATCTATGGAGACCCCAATCTCTCTCCATTCCCAAAGGATCCTACTTCAGATTTTCTCTTACCCATTGCTTGGAGAGATAATACACCCTTTGATCATGATACTTTAGAGGAGCTTGACTATTTAGACACCCTTGCATGTTCTGATGGACCAGAGGCTTGTATCACAGTTCCTATTCTTCATACTGAGATTATACATGTGTCATCCATTATTCCTGATGACATCAGTATCACCACACTGGAACCTATGGATTTAGTTTAGCATCATGACCATCTTGGTCATTCATTATCTACTACATCATGGGATTCTTATCTTGCAGACACATTCTTGTTTGTTGAGTCTCACACTACAGATCTTGAGGATTATTTTGAGGACATTCATCTCCTTTACCTTGATATTCAGGTTATCACTATACACCCACCATTATCCATGCATTTAGAGGTTGCATTTCAAGATTCTCCACATTAGTTTGGATTTAGCATCATTTGTTTCAGTTCATACAAAGAGATTATTCAACATCCTATCATGGCACACATCTTGAGACAGATTGGTTCATCACTCTTCATAGGGTTTCCTCGACATCATTCTTTGGATCCGTTTCTTCCCAAGGGGAGGAATATTATTTATTTCTTAATGATCTTGTTTTGGATTCTACATTAGGCATCTACCATTGCGATAGGATTTTCTTCATTGTGGGGGGACCTTCTTGTCTCTTTATATCTCTCCTATGGAGACCATTGTATATGTACTCATATGATAGAAGTTGTCTATGGGGGGTATCATGTAATCCACCTCCTATCCTTCTTTCATTAGTGCATTTCATTCTTTTCTTTTCTCTCTTTTTGGGGGGATTTTTGTTCCCATGAGGTTTTCTCCCTTTCTCCACTTTACATAGATTTGGTTGTATTCGGGTACCTAATCAGGCCTATTTGTTAGGACCCTTGTTTTCTTTCATGCATTATAGTTACCGTTTCTTTCTTTCACATGTTTGTAGCTGCGCTCTTGCTCATCTTAAGGGGGGGTGTTAGAGTAAAGGTTTTAACTTAATTATGTTAATTAAGTTACCTTTATTCCTCTCTTAAGATTTCACTTTAGTTTGCATATTGTGACATTTAATAATTAATATTAATTATTAAATGTCTACCTATTAGGGTTTATTTAGGGTTGCACAATCTCCTTTTATAAGGATTGATCATTGTATTTTATCTCTCTCTAATTAATACATTTTCAGCTTTCAAAGCACCTTTGCTTTTTGTCTCAAATGTCTTCTTTCCGTGATACGTTATTTGCATGCAGGTGATCTTCGGGGTCTGTGAGGTTGGCTTTCTCAACTTCAATAGAAAATCTGAGGAAGAGGTCCTAGCAGATTTGTGCTTGGAAATGACAATTGTAAAAGTGGATTCATTCCTTGAAAAGGCTAAAAAGGAATTTAAGAGCAAAAAAAGAATCAATAAGCTCATGTTTGGTGAAATTGATGTTGTTGTCAGTGAGACTAAGAAAATTTTGGAAGAACTTTTGTCAAAGGAAAATATTAACATTGAGGAATTAGATGTTCAAAAAAATGAAGAAGTGAATGTGGAAGTAAATGACTTAGGAGAAGAGAGTGTGAATGAGGGAAACATGAATGTGTCTGATCCTTCGGAGTTTGAGGATATTTTGACTTCTCTTGGTGAGAAAGATGCAAAGACACCTATTGTAACTAAGGCCCCAGTTGAAATGCTAGCTGAGGAAATAGAGGTGCATTTTATGCCTAAAGTCAATCCTGAAGCAGAATCCAAGGTTGAAAAGAAAAAGGAGAAAGAAATCAAAATAGAGGAAGTGAAGGAATATTTATTGAAGTAACAAGAAGAGTTATATCCTGAGTTGGATGAAAGCTCAATTAACCTATCTACTCTATATCCAATTCAGATGATGAAGGTCACTAAAATTACACAAGCCAAAGCTAATGAAAAAGATACTAAAATCTCACTTAGAAGACAATGAACTGTTAAAGCTTGCATCTGGAATCTTACAAAAAATAATGCCTACTTATGTTGTGGACCCATTAGGTTCCTCCTTTGGTGAGCTAAAGAAGCTAATAAGTTTTGTAGGTTCTCATTTTGAATCCTTTGATAAATTAGCTTTGGTTAAAGTAAGAAAGGAGTTCAAGGAGAAGAGAGTTGGTAGTCTAAAAGAATTGATTGACAAAGACAAAGCTCTATTGAGTACTTGCATAAGTAATATTCAAGGTGATATGTCTGAAGGAGGAAATATATACAAATCTTGCTTGGAATTGTCAAAATTTACTGAAGAAAATGAAAAGAAGATAAAGGAAATTGAACAGTAGCTGGTGAATATTTCCAATACCTTTGACCCCTTTGCTAGAAGTGTTTGTAATCAAGAAAATCAAGTAATATCTCTGCTAAACCAAATAGAGTCTAAAATTTGAAAATTAAAGGATCATTAGCAGAGTATATGAACTCAGGGGACTAATAATTCCAAAGATTGAAATGATGGTAAATGCCCTAAAAGAAGCTAAAGATGCTACGATCACTCCTAATCCGGTAAGTCTCGAAGCAACGAAAACCTTGTTATATCTACTATGTGGTCATATAACCATTTTGGAGAGTTTGAAAAGTATTTGGGACTCAAACTTAAGTGGGATAATGAATCTCTTTGCAGACATCTTCAAATTTTTTGTAAATCTCAACAATTTTCACAATTTTGGTTTCCCCTATTTTGTCACTGATGTCAAAGGGGGAGAGAGTGTAGTGAAAAATTCCTTAACATTCTTAGGGGGAGCAATATTCTAAATTTTGGCAGTGTGCTTATCAGTTTCGACACATAGTCATTTTTCTAAGTGTTTCCATCAATTCCAAAAGGGTTGATTGTTGTTATATGGATTCTAGTGTTTTCTTTGATGGCAACTAGAGTCATCTTCATGGTTCACAGATATTTATCTAGTTATATTGGCAGATAAAGTGCATTAATTTTTGTTACTAGCAGAATATCTGAAGAACAAGGTACCCAGTCAATTAGTCAATATATCTACTTCACCGGATCATCGTTTTGTTCTGTGGACCCATGCAATGTGGACCCATGATATTTCTTGGTAAGCATGTATATAATCTTATTGTTGAATTTTGTGGTGTTGCATTAGTGGCAATACGAGCTTGAAGGTCCAGTAGAATGTCTTATGTCTATTTGTTTGTTGTAGCCGACTCAGTGAATATGGCACATTGTGGATGTGTAAAGTGGAATTATTTTAAAAAAAATTATGTTCAATCATTTAATTATGGGTCTTAGCTACAATCTAGCTGACAACATTAGATCCACATTGTAAATTCAATTGTAATTTTGGGCTAATAGTTAATAATATTTTCAAGTTTTATTAGGCTAACCTATAGCAATTGTATTCCTAGTTGTGGATATATAAGAGATTCGATATATCATTTGTTGAATGTGAAATTGTTGTGTGGTGGTGTGTTATGATCATTAGGAAGAGTGATTAGGCGATTATGCATAGTTTCACTTGTGCATTAATATTTTTGCAGTGCGAGTTGTGCAGAGCAGAGCAAAATTTTTGAATCTATCTGAAGGATAGCAGATTGTCATCAGAGCTTAATTGGAATTGTAATCAAGCATTGTGGATTCTATTTCATCAGTTCACTCTTTTGGATTTATTCCAAATCATTGTAGGGCAGTGAGCCCATCCATTTTGAGCAGTGAGCTCTAGGCAGTGAGCCTGAATGCAAGTGCATTTCCATTTTGTAATTCTTATTTTGGGTATACTCATATTATATTGTGGAGTGTCCATCCACTGTGGTCTTTCCCCTAGCAGGGTTTCCATGTAAAATTTTTGGTGTTATGGTGTTGAGATTGTTTTCTTTCTACTGATGCATGTTTCTTCTATTAAACGATTAAGGTAGTTAAATCACTGAATAATAAAGTTGAATTTTCGCTGAACACTGATTCACCCCCTTCTCTCAGTGTTTCTTGTTTCTAACACTAAGAACCAACTCCCATGTTTTGTTCTTCTCAATTTAATTGAGCTCTTCCTCCATAGCTTTTATCCAACTTTCATCCTTGTTGACCTCAAAAAATTTTTTTTGCTTAATTTGAAACAAGAGTGCAAAGTTTACTTGTTCCTTGTTCATTGCTAGTATTCTTCTTGTATGTATTCCTTCATTCTTATCACCTATAATCTAATTTGCAAGATGATCTTTTGAACATATCTTGTAGGTTCTTTTTCATTAACTTTCTCTTTAGGCTCTTCTTCATTAGCATAAATTTCTTCATCTTCTGATTCAAATTCAAGGTTGTTTCTTCAAGACTTATTATGGTTCACATTTTCATCAACCTTAACATTTATGCTTTCCACAATCTTTTCCAACCTCTTGTTAGAACACTTGTAAGCTTTTCTTTGGGTGGAATATCCTAAAAATACTCCTTCATCACATATGGAATAGAAGCTTCGCAAGTTTTCATCTTCTCTCTTGATGTAGCATTTACTACCAAACACATTAAATTACTTGAAAAATATAGGTTTTCCATACCATAGTTCATATGGAGTCTTACAACTCTTTGCTCTTATTTGGGCTTTGTTCTAAATGTAGACTATAGTGTGGATTGCTTCTCTCCAAAACGTATCTACCAATTTTTCCTCAGTCAACATTGCTCTATCTATTGCAAGTATGAGTATGGTGGTGTTGTCACTAATGTTTTCATTGATGTAAAAATAGTACAAGTTTTTGTAGGTTGTGCATGTATAGTTGAGATTTGAATACATGGAGCTATCTTTATAGTGTTGCAGGTGTGCTGATATGATGAGTTGCCAAGCGCCTTTGAGAAATAGTGAAGTAAGAGTTGTGTGTATATTCAAAAGTGCTCCGATATGTGCTCTTCATTTCTTTTGTGTTGATCCTATGCTTGTACTAATCTCAAGTGTTGTTAATGGGTATTTTTTGGTGATACATCCTGGACTAGAGCTTCTAGTTTAATGGAGAGTGAAAGTTGTGAACATCGGTGTGTGAACTAGTTTGACAGTTGTTTTTCTTTGGATAGGAAGAAATTTTTCTTCTTCACAATCCTCCGCTGGTTTGTTTTTGGTCTTTAGAATCCAATAGATGTCTTGTAATGATGTTATCTATGTTCTGAAAAAAGGTGTTCATGGTTTGGTGCTTAGGAAGATGAGTTCCAGAGTTGCTGCAAGTGTCTGTATAGTCTAGATGGACTAGTGAGAATTGTTTCATGTATGAAGTTTGATGCAATTTTTGCAAATTAATTTGAAGGCATTTGAGATGTGTTCTAGTGTATGGTGAAGCATGTTATGTGATCTACATATTACCTTCTTGTTTTGGAAGTGTGTACTTCAAGTTCATTTGTGTTTTCATTAGGTTTGGTTGACCTGGTGTTTACACTTCATCTGAATGATTAACTATCAATTGAGGAAATGTGTGATTAATCAAAGACATTTTTTTTGGTCTTGGGTAATTTTTGGTTTAGTTTTCTCTCATTCCTATCCACCGCAAGAATGTTGAGTCACCGACCTAATTTAAATTTATGAAATGAAGTGTATGTAGCCGAACTTGGAGAAAGTTTCTAAGGTTGAAGATGGTATAAATACAAGTTGAGATGTTATGGATTTGACATATGAGACATGCCACAAGTGTGAGAAGAAAGAGTGAGTGAAAGTGAGTTGAGGTAGCAGTACTTTAATGTGTTAGAATCCTAAAAACAACGAGCTGACGGTGTCTATAATTCTTTTGATCAAGGTCACAGATGTGTGTAATATGTTGTGGTGGATCTTTCTATTATCTTTTGTATCTATAGGAAATGATCGTCCCTTTTGGACAATGAGTTCTATCTATAGGAAGTGAGCCTTGTATCCGAACAGTGAGTCCTTTTGGGCAGTGAGCCCTTTGGCAGTGAGCCTTTTTGTAACTAGTTTTGGAACTACTTTATATTGCGAGCTAATCCTCACCATGGTTTTTCCCTTATTGGTTTTTCTATGTAAATTTGGTGTTTCTTGTGATTATATTTCTTTTTGTTATTTTCATTTCATGTTCATAATTAATAATAGAATTAAGTGGATTTGAAGTTGATAAGTTTTGATATTTGTGATTGAGTTTGGTGACAACTGATTCACCCCCCTCTCAATTGTCTTGTACATTTCAACAATTGGTATCAGATATTTGGTTCCTTAGAGTAGATCTTAACCGCTTGAGGTAGATCTGATGGCACATAAATTGGTGATCCCTATGTTTGATGGATCTTACTACAGTGACTGGAAAGTGCAATTGAGAGGTTACATAATTTCTCTTGGTTATAAGACTTGGAAAGCTATTGAGACAAAGTATGTTGCACTAGAAAGTGGTCCTTCTTTTGTAGATGATATTTCAACCTATGAGTAAAATGAAAAAGTGAGGTATACTATATATAGTGCTTTATCTAAGACTAAGAAAACAAAAGTTATTTCTTTGGCAACTACTTATGAATTTTGGAAAAAATTGGAAAATATCTATGAAGGAAATGATAGAGTGAAATTTTCAAAGAAGCTAACAACTAAGCACAAATATGAGAATTTAAAAATGGAAGAAGGTGAAGATATTGTACGCTATTTTTAGCGAGCTGATATTGAAGTAAATGCAGTCAAAATTAAAGGTGGTACTCTGACAGATGAAGATGTGATGGAGAATATTTTAATGACTCTACCAGAGAGTTGCAGGGACAAGGTTTCAGTTATTGAAGAAGTGTATGATTGTAAGAAGTTTACTAAAGAACAACTATTTGGAACCTTGATTGCATTTGAGATGAGGAAGTTTGGAAAGAAAGAGGAGAAGTCAGAATCAACCTTTCAAGCTACAAAGATAGAGGATGATCCGAATAGTGATAATTCAGATGAGTTGGAAGAAAAATTTACAAGAAAGTTGAAGAAAAGTACTAGTAAGTACAAAGGTATGTTTCCTTTTAAATGTTTCAGCTGTGGAAATAATGGTTACCATACTTTGAGATTTCCAAATAGAGTTGTACGCAAGAAGAACCGAGATAATAAAGATAAAAGGATAAGAATTTCAAGAAGTTGTATTATGTTAGAGAAGATGCTAGAATTTCTAATGATGAATATGATTTTGAGGGAGATGATGATGAATGCTTATTTTCTAGCCTTAGAGAATAAATCAGTGTCTACTAGCTCTAGAAGATGTGCAAGGGAAAGTTGTCCAGAGAACAAGAAAGATAATATGGAAGGTACTCTGGTTATTGCCTTTCATGCTAGATAAGATGAAGACTATTGGGTGATTGATAGTGGCTGCTCAAATCACATGACCAGAGATAAAATTAATTTTACTAAGCTTGAAAAGTATGATGGTGGATTGGTCATGTTTGGAGATGATTCTAGAGCAAAGATTGTTGGGAAAGGAACAATTAGTTTTGATGGAAAATACAGTACTGATGATGTCTATTATTTTAAGAGATTAAGGCATAATCTTTTGAGTGTTGGAAAAATGTGTAACAAAGGATTCAAACTTGTGTTTTAGGATAATACCTATGAGATCATAAAAGGGTCTGGGACTATGGTTGTTGTAGGAAGAAGAACATATGGAAACATTTATCAGCTTAAGGGTTTTGATGGACAGTGCCTTATATCTCAAATTAATTAAAGTTGGCTATGGCATCAAAGGATGGGACATGTAAAATTTCATAATATGATTAGGATTAGTTCAAGAGAGGTTTTCCAGGATCTTTCTAAAATCACAAAGCCTACGAATACTATGTGGAGAAGTTGTTAGTTGGGAAAGAAAACAAAATGTAGTTTCAAAGGAAAAGAGTAATCAACTACCAGAATGATGGAATTAGTTCATACTAACCTCTGTGGTCCTACAAGAATAGGAAGTCTTAATGGTGACATGTATTTCAGGCTCTTGATTGATAATTATTCTAGAATGACATGGGTTACTTTCCTTAGGGAGAAAGATCAAGATCTAGATAGATTCAAAGTATTAAAGGAAAGAGTATAGAATGAAGTGAACTAGAGAATCAAATTTTTAAGGACTGATAGAGGTGGAGAATTCACTTTCAGTGAGTTTAATACATTTTGTGAAGAGCATGGCATAAAGAGACATTTTTCTACTCCTAGAAATCTTCAACATAATGGAGTTGTTGAGAGAAAGAACAAGACTATTCAGGAGGATGCAAGAACAATGATGAAAGAAGAAAATGTATATGATGTATACTGGAGAGAAGCAATCCACACTATTGTTTATATTTTTAACAGAGTTCAAATCAAAGGTAACAATAAAAAATACTCCTTATGAGTTGTGGACTAGCAAGATTCCTATTGTGAAGTACTTTAAGGTGTTTGGAAGCAAATGTTAAATTAAAAGAGATGACGAGAACCTTGGAAATTTTGATGCTAGATGTAATGAAGGTATTTTCCTTGGGTATTCAACTAGTAGAAATGCTTATAGATGCTTTAATAAAAGATTGAGAAAGAATGTTGAGAGTGAAAATGTAAAGGTTGATGAAGATATGCACAAACCAGTTGAGATAACTAAAGTTGAACCAGATGAGCCTATCTACGAACAAGTACAAGAAGAAAAAAAAGAAGAATAAGAATATATATATTGAAGAAGAAGCTCTAGAACCTACTCCTAAGACTCCTAAGTATGTATGAAAGAATCACCCTAAAGAACAGATAATTGGAAAAAAGAGTGAAGGTGTAAAGACAAGAATTAAAGTGATAGAAGGTGAGGTAAATATTTGTTTACTTTCAAAGATAGAACCTAAGTTTTTGTGTGAAGCATGCAAAGATGAAATTTGGGTTAGAGCAATGAAAGAAGAGTTGTAGCAGATAAAGAAGAATCAAACATGGGAACTGGTCCCTAGACCTGTAAACAAGAATGTAATTGGCACTAAATGGGTGTTTAGGAATAAGATAAATGAGAATGATGAAGTTGTAAGAGAAAAAGAAGGATTTGTATGCAAAGGTTATTCATAGGTTGGAGGCATAGACTTTGATGAGACATTTGCACTGGTAGCAAGAATGGAGGTTATTTAGATGATTTTGGAATTTTATGCTCATAAATATTTCAAGGTATATCAGATGGATGTGAAGTCTACATTTTTGAATAGAGAATTGGAAGAAGAGGTGTACATGGAACAACTGGAGGGATTTCAGTTATCAGATAAATTGGACATGGTCTATAAATTGAAAAAGGAATTGTATGGACTCAAACAGGCTCCCAGAGCATGGTATGCAAGATTGGATAGATATTTGACATAACAAAGGTTCAACAAAGGCTTCACAAATAGTAATCTCTATTTCAAAGTTGAAGGAAACAAAATGTTGATAGTATTTGTGTATGTTGATGATATCATCTTTGGAGGAAATGAAGGTATTTGTAAAATATTTGCAAAGGAGATGCAAAAAGAGTTTGAAATGTCTATGATTAGTGAGTTGAACCTCTTTCTAGGACTTCAAGTGAATCAAACTGATAAGGGGATAATCACTTAAGAATCAAAGTATGTCAAAGAGTTGTTGAAGAAGTTTGGGATGGATGACACCAAACTAGTTAGTACCCCGATGGTGACCAAATGCAAGATGAGTAAAGATTATGAATTTGCTAAAGTTGATCAGAGCATGTAGAGATCCATGATTGGTGGAATGTTGTATCTCACTGCTACTAGACTAGATATCATGCATGCATTATGTTTGGCTGCAAGATTTCAAGCAAAACCTAACGAAGCACATAGTTATAGTTGTGAAAAGGATATTTAGATATCTTAAGGGTACTCTGGATTATGGCCTATGGTATCCTAAGGATACTGATTTTACCTTGAGTTCTTACACTCATGCAGATTAGGCTAGTTGTTTGGATGACTAGAAAAGTACAAGTGGTGGTGCATTCTCTCTTGGAGGAATATTGGTTTCATGGCTAAGGAAGAAACAAGATTCAATTTCTTTATCCACTACAGAAGCTAAGTACATTGCTACAACATCTTGTTGCACATAGGTGTTGTGGATGAAGAAAACATTGGAGGATATAGGAGTTATATGTGATGAGCCTATCCCCATCTTAGATATTAAAATACAAGTGCAATAAAAATTTCAAAGAATCATGTAATGTATTCAAGGACAAAGCATGTATCTATCATATATCATTTCTTGAGAGAGAAAGTATTGGAGAATGAAGTCAGATTGGAGTATGTGCCTACAAAGGATCAAATTGTAGATATATTTACTAAGGCTCTTCTAAAGGATACTTTTGAGTAACTCAGGGAGAATTTGGGGATTATTCCCCCTCCTTTGAACTAGGTGTACATGGGGGTGCATTAGTCCAGTGGATCTACAGATTCTTCATTTGTTTGGATTGATGAATGGGTCTACTTTGTAGGGGGAGTAGGAAGCTTCATTGTTGCAATATGAGATGTGGGTGCACTCCTAAGGGGCAGTGATCAAAAGTTATGTTCTTTTCCATTGATGTCAAAGGGGGAGAGAGATTCATGTGAAAAACAATGAAACAAAAAGGGGAAGAGAGAGTATTGAGTGTGCAAGAATGGAATAGATGTTGTCTTTGATGTTTTTTCACATCATGTGTTGCCATCAATGACAAAGGGGGAGATTGTTGCAAGTATGAGTGAGTATGGTGGTGTTTTCATTGATGTCAATATAGTATAGGTTGTCCATGTATAGTTGAGATGTTTTTGAGATGTTGTGAGTACATAGAGCTATCTTTATGATGTTGCAGGTGTGCTGATATGATGAGTTACCAAGTTCCTTTGAGAAATAGTGAAGTAAGAGTTGTGTGTATGTTTAGAATGTGCTCTAGTGTGTGCTTTACATTTTTTCTATGTTTATCCTATACTTGTGTATATTTGAAGTGTTGTTAATGGGTATTTTTTTGGTAATACATCTTAGACTAGAACTTTTGGTTTTATGGAGAGTGAAAGTTGTGTTCATCATTGTGTGAATTGGTTCGGAAAATTTGTTTGTCTGTGGACTGGGAGAAGTTTTTCTACTCTACAATCCTCTGATGGTTTGTTTCTAGTCTTGTAGATCTAGTATATTTCTTGAAATGATGTTATCTATGTTCTGACAAAGGTGTTCATGGTTTAGTACTCTAGAAGATGAGTTTTAGAGTTGTGTGTGTCTGTACAATCTAGATGGACTGGTGAAAAGTGTTCCATGTATGAAGGTTGTTGCATTTCCTGTGGATGAATCTATAGGAATCTGAGATGTGTTCTAGTGTATGGTGAAGTGTGTTATGTGGTCTACATATTATCTTCTTGTTGCAGAAGCATGTACTTCAAGTTCATTTGTGTTTTCATTAGGTTTGGACGACCTGGTGTTTACACTTCATGTGAAGAATTAAGTATCGATTAAGGAAGCATGTGATTGATCTGAGACATTGTTTTGGGTCTTGGTGAAGTGTTGGTTTGGTCTACTCTCATTCCTATCCACTACAAGAATGTTGAGTCACCAACCTAATTTAAATTTATGAAATGAAGCATATGTAGCCAACCTTGGAGAAAGTTTCTAAGGTTGAAGATGGTATAAATACAAGTTGAGATGTTATGGATTTGATGTATGAGACATGCCACAAGTGTGAGAAGCAAGAGTGAGTAAAAGTGAGTTGAGGTAGTAGTACTTTAATGTGTTAGAATCCTAAAAGAAGTGAGCTGACGGTGTCTATAATTCTTCTGATCAAGGTTGCAGATGTGTGTAATATGTTGTGGTGGATATTTCTATTATCTTTTGTATTTGTAGGAAATGATCCTCATTTTTGGACAGTGAGTCATATTTGTAGGAAGTGAGCCTTGTATCCAAACAATGAGTCCTTTTAGGTAGTGAGCCCTTTGGCAGTGAGCCTCTTTGTAATTGGTTTTGGAACTACTTTATATTGTGAGCTAATCCTCACAATGTTTTTTCCCTTATTGGGTTTTCCACATAAATCTAGTGTTTCTTGTGATTATATTTCTTTTTGTTATTTGCATTTCATGTTCATACTGAATAACAGAATTAATTAGATTTGAAGTTGATAAGTTTGATATTTTTTGTTAAGTTTTGTGACAACTGATTCATACCCCCTATCAGTTGTCTTGCACCTTTCAACACTATCCATATCTTTAACCATTTTTTTCCTCCTTTCAACCACTCCATTCTATTGTGGAGTTCTTGGAGAAAAATATTACCATTTGATTCCATGTTTTTTACAATATCTAATAAATTCACTTGATGTAAATTCTCCACCTCTATCTGATCTTAAGCATTTGATTTTTCTACTGATGTCCTTCTCAACCAAGGCTCTAAATATCATGAATTTTTTAAATTCCTCTAAGTTATCCTTTATAAAGGTTACCCATTCCATTCTACTGTAGTCATCAATTGAAAACATGAAATATTTTCCACCTTTCAATCCTCTTGTCCTTTTCAGACTACACAAATTAGTATGAAGTAATTGTAGGGGTTTTGTGGTTGAATATTCCTTTGTTTGAAACTTAACCCTTGTTTGTTTTCCTTGTTGCACTCTTTTCAAATTATGTGTGTAGGCTTTGTAATCTTAGGCATGTGTCTAACTAGTCCTCTTGAACTTATTGTTAGTAAATTGTCAAAATTGACATGCCCCAATCTACTATGCCACAACCAACTCTCATCTACTTGACTTATTAGAAAATTATAACCTTTTACTTCACAATGATTGTAAATATTACTATCATTCCTTACTCATTCCATTTTCTTACCATTATTTCTTATCTTGTAGCCTTCTGAGTTGAATATAATCTTATATCCATTGTCACACATTTGGCTAACACATAGAAGGTTATGTTTTAAACCTTCAACATATAGGACATATTTGGTATGATTCTTCCCATCTATGCTCAAGATTCCTTTACCACAAATCTTCACAATAGTATTATCACCCAAGCTAACTAATCCTACTTTTCATCTACTAATTTAGATAAATTTTCTTTTGTCTCCAGTCATGTGCTTGGAGTAGCCACTATCAATTAGCCACAAATTTTGTTTCTTTGCATGGAGTGCAATAATTAATTGTGTGGGATTTTTCTCCTTTTCTTTCCACACTTTCTTAGGCTTGTTTTCCACCTTCTCTACCTCTTTCTCAAGAACCTTAGGTTCCTTTTCCATCTTGGAGGTAGGCTTTTCTTCTTTTTAAACTGAACATTTGATCTAGTGAATTTTTTTCTACAATTTCTAGCTATATGACCAAAATTATTGCAATTGTAGCACATTATACTCATATCCATCAAGGGAGAAAAAATATTTTTTCTTAAAAAAAACTTACTCCTTTTAGAAACTGCTTTAGATTCTCTAGCCCTATGACCAAATTTATTACAAATATAGAATTATTCATAGAAGTATGAAGAGTACCAAGTCATAGCATTTTCTTGAATTGGATGAGGGGGTCTTCTTTTTCTTGACTTCTTCAGATCTATCAAGCTTGTGAATCCATAAGTGTAATGGTGTAAAATTAATCCCTTTGCAATTTCACGTATATTCTTGCATCCACTTTAGTATTTAATTCTTGCATTTTTCAAAGTTAAATTCCTTGTTTCTGAGTTTCTATTTACTATTAAAATCTTTTTGTTTAAGTTTTCATAGCTTCTATTACATTCAAATCATTAGAAGTAGCATAATTTACATTTATTGAAATTGTGGATAGAATTAAATTCTTGAACTTTTCATTTTCATCCTTAGTTCATAGTTCAATTAGATTAGATTACATTTGGTATACATTAGAAAATAAAACCAAAAACAAGGTCAAATAGTTAAACCACTTGGAGAAAGTATAGTTATTTGACTATGTCAAATCTCTTTTTACATGTTAACCTAACCCTTAATCCTTTTAGTAGTCATGAATTCGACATGTTAGATGAAGTTCTTGAGGATTTCATCTCACAAAGTTAATCCACTAAGGCATGTTATGACAAACCAAAACCAAGAGATGCTAATGAAATTCAACCAACTTATCCTTTACCCACCTTTACACAAACCTCAAACTCAAAATAAACCCATTTACACTCTTGAACCACCTAAGAACAATGTTTTTCAAAAATCAAGTAATAATACCATTGCTCAAACATATAACACTAGAAAAAATCTACAACCAAAACAAATAACCTAAAAATCCTTACCTTTACCTAACTTTGTTTTACCTAGTTCCCCTCATTTTCCTTCGAATAGTGGAAAGGAGTATGATCTTGTTGAACAACTTAAGAATTCTCTCACAAAAATATCCTTATGGTATTTGATTCAAAACTCACCTAATTATCACACTATACTTTAAACAACCTTACAACAACTTGTGATCCATTCTAATACAAATTCAATCAATGTGGCAGCTCTAATACAAGGAATGAATATAGTTAATGTAGAAATTACCTTTCATCAACTTGAGCTCCTCCCTTGGAGATGAGAAAGAGACATGATGCCTTCATGATAATAGCCAAATTCAATAGAACAGGAATAAAAAGAACCCTTGTTGATAACATTTGGCTCAACCCTTAATGTATGCAATGCATAACTTTTAGATAGACTGGGAATAGATAAATCAAAAATGGAATTTGAATCCTTATCGATTCAAGGGTTTGAAATTGTAGGAAAGAAATTTCTTAGTATGATTACTTTACCTATTACAATTAGAAAGGCTACGTTTCAAACTCCTATTCATGTTATGCCTTATGACCTTTCATACAATCTTCTTTTAGGAAGACCTTGGATTCATGAGATGCATGTGGTGCCTTCGGCCCTTCATCATGTCATGAAGTATGTCTATAACAACCAAGTATACCAAGTTGAAATATACCCAAAGCCTAAAATTTTATTACACATTGAAAAAGGAATGAAAAATCCTCTAAGCACATTAATTCCAACATCAAACATAGAACCTATGAAAGAGGAGAAAAAGAGATTGAAAAGGTGTCAAAATTATTGGATGATGATTGGGGTTCTTTATAATTCACACCCTTGTTTATGGGAGAGTACATAATCACAAATAAAGAAGTGAAAAGAAAAAAAACCAATGGTAATGTGAACTCAAAATTTAGAAGAATGATCACAAGCATCTACCTCAACCAGTTTAGAAGAAGACACAAGTTATACAAAAAACTTTGATGAGATAGATTATCAACAACCACCAAACACGAAAGAAATGGAAAGACTTTATGGGAAACACTATGAGTTCATGAAACAACTTGGTTATAGTGGAAAAGGATGTGGTAAGAAAGAACAAGGTATTCATGTTTCTATAGAGCCTAATATGCAAGAGACAAAAATTGGTTTGGGATATTTCCCTTTTAAGATTATGCAAGCAACGAAAAGAACCTCACTAAACATCAACAACATCATGTGTAATCCTAAAAAACTCTCACCTTGAAGCATCCAGAATTGATTGATACAACTTGTGAAGAATCATTAGATTATTTTGAAGATGATGAAGCTTTGAAAGAAATGCTAGGAGTTTATGAAAAACCATTCACTCCTCCTCAAAAGAGGTAGGTTACATGCTCTATGCTTAGTACCAAGCAAAAAGATGGAGAAGAAGAAAGTAGTGAAGTTTACATGAACAAATGAGAGTACAACCCTAGATTTTTGAAACAAAATGCGCTTCATTTAGGAGATACCATGGAAATATTGATGGATATTAACAATGAAGACAAGGTGATTAAAATAGTAAAGTTCCTCAATGATGAAGAATAAGAAGACCATGCGACTTTACTTCATGAATTTCCTAAACTTTTCACTTGGACATATTCAGATATGCCAAGCATTGATCCTAAGATTGTAACACACAATATAGTCTGCAATAAAAATGTTAAGCCTATTAGACAAAAGATTTAGAAAATGAACCCTAAGATAGCCTTATTATTTAAGGCCAATATCAAAAAGCTCCTTGAAGCTAGTTTTATCAAACCTATAGATTATTCTCCTTGGATCTCAAACATTGATGCAGCCACAAAACTAGAAAATCATATTAGGATGTGTAAAGACTTTCATGATTTGAATAAAGCATATTTAGAAGATGACTTTCCCATTCCTAATATTGAAATGATAGTAGAATCGACTATGGGACATTCTTTTTTTCATTCATGGATGAATCTTTTGGATATAATCAAATATTTATGAACCCTTAAGACCAATATAAAATAACATTTACGATAACTTGAGGAACCTTTTGTTGGGTAATGATGCCTTTTGGATTGAAGACTGCATGTGCAACATATCAACAAGTGATGAAATTGATATTTCATGAGTACATACATAAGATTTGGAATATTATGTTGATTACATCCTCACCAAATCTTTAACAAGACAAGACAATGTGAATGTCCTTTAGAAAATCTTTGAATGAATGCAAAAATACATGATATTGAATCTAAAAAAGTTTCTTTGGTGTAGAAAGTGGAAAACTTATAGGTTTCATTGTATCTCATAGAGGCATTGAGGTAGACATGAAAAAAATTCATGCTATAGTTAACATGCCACCTCCTAGAAACATCTCCCAATTGCATACCTTACAAGGAAGGATTCAAGCTATCCATCATTTTGTGGCATCCTTAGTGGATCGTACATTACCATTTACACATCTCATTAAGAAAGAAGTTCAATTTAATTGGAATGAAGATTGTCAACACACTTTTGAGAGTTTGAAAGACTATCTTGCTACTCCTATTTTACAACCTGTTATGAAAAGAAAAACCATTCATCCTATATACAACAACATCAACCCATGCTCTTGTAATATTGCTAGCTCAACAAGATGAAAATGGTAAAGAACATCCTTGATAGATTACAAGAAATGATACACAATGATAGAGAAACAATGTTTGGATCTTGTATGAGTTACTATTAAGTTACGACATTACTTATTGATGCATGAGCATCCAAGGTGTAAGAGAAATCTTGCATCACCCAAAAAAATGTTATTTCTTTTCAATAAGGGCTAAATTTGGTAGGGTTACTATTTTAGTAAGTTTACATTTATGCACAGTTGGACACAAAATCTTAGACAGACCTCCAAAATGGTAAATTGAAGCAAATGGCGAAGAAATCACTTCAATACCATTTGTCATTTGAGAGATTGGTGCAGGAGCACCTGGGAAAGTACTAGGTTTATAGAAGTTTTGTTTGAAATTCAAATTTTGTTGTGTTGTGTGAGGTCATGTTGACCATCTTGTTTGTGTTAGAGGTTTTTTTTCTCCCTAGGTAAGAAGTGGTGAAAGGTGAATGAGTTTTAGAAGCTTATCATGTTTGTTTTTAAAACAATGGACCAAAGTTGAAAAACACAGTGTGTTTTATAACACTAACCATTTTTGGTCATCCTTAGGCTCGATCAAAGAAACTTAAATATTTATAGGGCCTATTTAAGGGATATATTGACCCAGGAGAAGGGTTGGAAGCAATAAAATTTTAGTGTAACCTTGTGTGAATGAAAGAAACAGTGTTCTGAGTTATAATTTCTGAATTATTGTATCTTGATAGACCTTTTATGGATTAGTTTGCTATTGTTTTGATTTTTACAATGTAGTTTTGGTTGTCTTCAATCTTTGTATAAGATTAGAAAGCTTCTTTGTTGAATTTGTAAGAATTTTTTGTAAATAGTTCATCTTTGCTCAAATTCTGGTCTAAACTAGACTGTTTTTAGGGAATGTGGTGCCAGAGCACTTTTCCACCGTACAAATCGTACGGCCCTTTGGAAATAGTGCCTAGACACCATGCTTGTACATATGTTAGCTAGTAGGTTAGTTTTTTGTATAGGGAATTCTAGCAATGTCTTGCCCTAGATGAGCCAGGCAGGGTCCAGCTAGGGAAGACTAGGAAAAAAATGCAGATAACTTGCAAGGGAATTAAGATTTTAGAGAAATTCTTTTTTTTGAATTTTTTTGAGGGTCTTGGTAGTTCTTAGAGGTTATGAGGAGGTTATATTATGTCATTTTAAGGGAGAACTTCTTGAGAGTCTAAAAATAGCCTTGAAAAGCTAAAAAACCCTAGGGTTTTCACCATTTTTGTGTGGACAATGTACGGGTTGTGTAGGCTTAAAAACCTAAAAATCTTTGAGGTGTGGGAATGAGAAACAAAAAACATAAACAAAGAACCTAGGTATCTTGGTGGTTTTAGGAGAAAGTTGAATTTTAACTTTGTTAAGAGGCCTAATTGGGGCTCTAGGCTTGTAGCCTTCTAACCCTAGGAAGGGATTTTGTGAAAGCGCTGGGAAATTGGAAACTTGTGATTACATAAGGACCCTAGATATGTTATTTTGAAGCTTTTACAAGACCATCACACCCTACAAGAATCTAGCAGAAAGTTGAGGTTATTTGGCTTTTAAAGAAGAGTAAGGGCCAATGGAGAGCATGTGGCAAAGCACCAAGGTGGACTTGGTAGAAGGAAAGCATGTTGATAGTGGAGTTGGTCAGTAGGAGTAGTGGCACCCAAACATGAGGCAGGACCACTAGAAAAAGGTGGAGGAGACACCTAGGAGTTCTTAGGAGCAAGGACTTCGAGCATGGGGTAGTGAGTGCCTCACCCAACCCTAACCTATCAGACTAGTATCAGAGCCAGGCTAAATATTTGGGAAGCATCTTATATGTTAGAGGTTGAGTCTAGTGATTCTTCCACCATGGTGACCAATGTAGAACTAGCTAAGATGGTTGAAGGACAAGTAGAAGACAATAGGCTATTGAGGGAAAGAATAGCCCAACTTGAGGAAGCAATGAGGAGTGCACAGTTTGAGGGAAGGATACCAAAAGAGGAAGAAGTTGCAGAGGAAGATAAGACCCATAAACCTAACACTATTTTGAAGGAGGAGCCTTTCTTGAAGGCATTGAAAGCCTTGAGTGGAAAAGCACTTGAAGGCATACCCCTATTTAGTGGAAAAATGGAACTAGACCTAGTCATGGATTGGATAGAAGGCATAGAGAATCATTTTGAGTGTGATGGAGTCACTGAAGCACAGAAGGTGAAGGTTGCTAAGTCAAGATTAAGAGGATCAACGTTGACATGGTGGAAGTTCATTTAGACAGAGAAGGAAAAGAAAGGAAAATAGCCTATTTCAACTTGGAAAGGAATGGTTGCCAAGGTGAAAGAAGCCTACATGCCAGATGACTATGAGATTCAACTACACAAGAAGAGGCAAAGTCTAAGGTAGAAAGACCAAGATGTAAACACTTACACTGAAGATTTTCAAAAGCTATGCATGAGGTCTAGTGTGATAGAGGATGAGAGTCTCAAAGTGGCTAGGTATCTTAATGGTTTGAAATGGAACATTCAAGAGGAGATGGCTCTACTAAGTCCCAAGACAGTACACCAATGCTATCATTTGGCCATAAATATTGAGGAAAGGAACAAGAGGAAGCAATATCAGGCTTCTAAGGGCAAAGGAAAAGGCAGAGATCAAAGAGATCAAAGAGGATAGCATGGTGGCTACCAAGAAAGAGGCAGTGACCAAAGAAATCAAGGTGAGTCTAAACTCACAGAGCATGGACGTGAAACATCTTCTAGAGGAGGATATAACAAAGGTAGAGGACCTCAAGGAGGTTCAAATAGAGGAAGAGGAGCAGGTAGGAGCAATTCCTATTTTGCAAACATGAAGTGTTATCATTGTAATCAAATAGGCCATCCTGATTATAGATTCCCAGAGAAAGCATATTCATTAGGCAATGAAAAGAGAGTGGCTTATGCACAAGAGGACACCATGAGTCCTAAAGCATTTGAGGTCAGTCATATAGAATCTGAGGTAGGAGAAATTTTGATGTTCAACAGGGTTTTGATCAGACAACCAGTTAAAGAAGAACCAAAATAGAGGAGAGCTCTATTTAGAGTAAGGTGCAAGATACTTGGAAAAGTGTGCAAGGTCATAGTAGATTCAGGTTCAATAGACAATATCATATTAGAGGAGGTAGTAATGAAACTCAAATTAGAGAAGTCACCTCATACTAACCCCTACAAGGTCACATGGTTGAACAAAGGGTAGAGTGTTTTAGTTAATGAGCAAGTAACGGTGGAATTTTCTATTGGAAGATACAAGGACAAGTTAGTTTGTGATGTATTACCCATGGATGCATGCCATCTACTACTGGGAAGACCATGGAAATATGACAGAAGTGCTATTTATGATGGGAAAGAGAATACTATTTCATTCAAAAAGGATGGAAGAACCTTCAAGCTACAGTCACTGACAAAAGAAGAGGAAGGACAGTCAAAGACACCTAACATCATGTTGAGCAGTGGAAAGGAGTTCCTTAAGGACCTACACCAATGGAATGAAGGATATGTGGTTGTGTTGCAACCTAAAGAGGAAGACAAGGCTGAAAAGATAGTCTTACCAGAAGCAGTCCAAAAGTTACTTGATAGGTACAAGAGCATAGTTAGTGATGGTACACCTGCAACTTTACCACCAAAGAGAGCCATAAGTCATCAAATTGACTTCATACCTGGAGCCTCATTTCCTAACAAAGCAGCATACAAACTTACACCAGAATAGAACCTAGAGGTAGCTAGGCAAGTGCAAGAATTGTTGGATCAAGGACTGATTCAAAAGAGCATCAGCCCATGTGCAGTACCAGTGGTTTTGGCATCTAAGAAGGGAGGTAAGTGGAGAATTTGTACTAATTCTAGAGCAATAAATAGAATCACAATTAGGTATAGGTTTCCTATTCCTAGAATTGAAGACTTGATGGATTGTCTTGGAGGTGCTCAGTTCTTCACAAAGTTTGATCTTAAGAGTGGATACCATCAGATCGGAATTAAGGATGGTGATGAGTGGAAGATAGCATTTAAGACAAATGATGGGTTATATGAATGGAGAGTGATGCCATTTGGTCTCTCCAATGCCCTTAGTACATTCATGAGACTCATGAATGAAGTGCTCAAGGACTTTACAGGGATATTTGTGGTGGTGTATCTTGATGACATCCTCATATACAGCAAGACAATAGAAGAACATTTGAAACATGTGGAGCAAGTTATTAGAAGGTTGCAAGAAGAGAAGTTGGAAATCAATCTTGAGAAATGTGAGTTCTTCAAGCAAGAGCTTGTCTACTTGGGTTTTGTAGTATCCAAAGGCTCATTAAAGATGGATCCAAGCAAGGTGGAAGCCATCCTAAACTAGCCTACACCAACCACAGCAACAAAGGTAAGGAGTTTGTGTGGACTCAAGAGGCTGAAAAAGGGTTTGAAAAACTAAAACAAGAGGTGGCAACTCAACCTATTCTCTTATTACCTAGTTTTGACAAGTTGTTCACTGTTGAATGTGATGCTAATGGAGTGGTAGTAGGAGGTGTGCTTAGTCAAGAGGGTAGGCCTATAGCCTTCTTTAGTGAGAAGCTAAATGAATCAAAGAAGAAATATTCAACCTATGAATTGGAACTTTATGCTTTGGTTCAATCACTTAGGAAATGGAGGCATTACCTTCTACCCAAGGAGTTTGTGGTTTTTATTGATAATCAGGCACTTAGCTTTATCAACACTCAAGAGAAGTTAAGTAATAAGCATCTAAAATGGATGGAATACATCCAAGCTTTTGCTTTTACCATCAAGCACAAGAAAGGACAAATGAACAAGGTGGTAGATGCATTCAGCAGGAGATTGTTGATAGTGCAAGAGACACAGCTCAAGAGCATTGGCATAAAGAGTTTCAAGGACCTATATGGAGAGGATGAAGACTTTTCAGAGGCCTATAAGGTATGTTCTAACTTTGAGAACCATTTCCATAGCCAATACTCAAAGTATACTTTGAAAAGTGGGTTGTTGTTTAAGGGCAATCATTTATGTGTTCCAAGAGGGTCAATGAGGGAAAATATAATTCAAGAAAATCATAATGGAAGCCTTAGTGGGAATTTTGGCATCAATAAGACCTTAGAGCTAGTACAAAGATTTTATTATTGGCCTAAGTTGGCAAGAGATATTAGAAAGTATGTGGAACAATGTGTTGTGTGTATGAGAGCTAAGGGAGGAGCTAGTAATGCTGGTTTGTATCAACCCCTGCCCATTCCTAACAGACCATGGGAGTGTGTGAGTATGGATTTTGTGGTAGGCCTTCCTAAGACCAAGACTGGTTTTGATAGTGTTTATGTTGTGGTATACAAATTTAGCAAGATAAGTCATTTTATTTCCTACAAAACTACTCATGATGCCAGCTACATAGCTCATCTTTTCTTCAAGGAAGTTGTTAGGATCCATGGGCTACCTTTAAGCATTGTTTCTGACAAAGATGTGAAGTTCATGAGTCATTTTTGGAAGACTCTATGGAGTAGATTGGGAAAAAATATGTCATTAGATCAGCTTACCATCCTCAGACCGATGGTCAAATAGAGGTGGTTAACAGGGTGCTTGGTAATCTTTTAAGGTTTTTAACTAAAGAATATGGACAAACATGGGATATGGTTATTTCCCAAGCTGAGTATGCCTCTAATGACAGTGTAAACTAGACCACAGGGAAGATTCCATTTGAAGTTGTGTATGGAATGCACCCAAGAGGCATTTTTGAGCTCAGAGACCTTAGATCTATGGAGAATAGGAGTGGACATGCAGAAGACTTCAGTTAGACCATGAAGGAGATTCAGGAGTAGGTCAAGAGGACAGTCACTAAGGATACACAAAAATTGAAGGAAAAGGCAGATATGTCAAGGAAAGATGTGCAATTTCAAGTAGGGGACTATGTTATGGTCCACCTTAACAAATCAAGGTTGTAGAAGGGAATTCCAACCAAGTTGTAGATGAAGAGAGTGGGTCCCTGTAAGATATTGGCCAAGTATGGCAAGAATGCATACAAGGTGGAGTTACCTACTAATCTAGGAATCTCACCAATTTTCAACATTTCTAATTTGCTCAAGTTTAAGGGAACAGTCAGTGATGAGGTTCAGAACAGTAAGGAGATCTTCAAAGACAACAATAATGTACCCCTACCTAATCAAGAGAAGCCTTAGGCAGAGCAGATCTTGGAGTCAAGAGTGCAAAAGTCTACAAGGAACAAGGTGTACATGGAGCACCTTATCAAATGGAAGAACAAGCATGAATCATAAGCTACATGGGTACAAGAAGATCAGTTCAAGAAGCTTGGCATTGACCTGTCATTGATCCCTCCCTCCAATCCTCAGTGTTTAGGCTGAGAGGGGGAGAATGGTGCAGGAGCACTTGGGAAAGTACTAGGTTTATAGAAGTTTTGTTTGAAATTAAAATTTTGTTGTGTTGTGTGAGGTCATGTTGACCATCTTGTTTGTGTTAGAGGTTTTTTTGCTCCCTAGGTAAGAAGTGGTGAAAGGTGAATGAGTTTTAGAAGCTTATCATGTTTGTTTTTAAAACAATGGACCAAAGTTGAAAAACATAGTGTGTTTTATAACACTAACCATTTTTGGTCATCCTTAGGCTTGATCGAAGAAACTTAACTATTTATAGGGCCTATTTAAGGGATATCTCAACCCAAGAGTAGGGTTAGAAGCAATAAAATTTCAGTGTAATCTTGTGTGAATGAAAGAAACAGTGTTTTGAGTTATAATTTCTAAATTATTGGATCTTGATAGACCTTTTATGGATTAGTTTGCTATTGTTTTGATTTGTAAAATTTAGTTTTGGTTGTCTTCAATATTTGTGTAAGATTAGAAAGCTTCTTCGTTGAATTTGTAAGCATTTGTTGTAAATAGTTCATCTTTGCTCAAATTATGGTCTGAACCAGACTATTTTTAGGGAATGTGGTGCTAGAGCACTTTTCCACCATACAAACCATACGGCCCTTTGGAAATAGTGCCTAGACACCATGCTTGTACATATGTTAGCTAGTAGTTTTTTTTTTTTGTATAGGGAATGCTAGCAATGTCTTGCCCTAGGCGAGCCAGGTACGGTCCGGCTAGGGAAGACCAGGAGAAAAATGTAGATAACTTGCAGGGGAATTAAGATTTTGGAGAAATTATTTTTTGTGAATTTTGTTGAGGGTCTTGGCAGTGATTGGAGGTTAGGAGGAGGTTCTATAAAGTCATTTGAAGGGAGAAATTTTTGAAAGTCTAAAAAAATCCTTGAAAAGCTTAAAAACCCTAGGGTTTTGACCATTTTTGTGTGTGGATAGTGTACAGGAAATGTAGGCTTAAAAACCTAAAAATCTTTGAGGTGTGGGCATGAGAAACACAAACCATAAATAAAGAACCTAGATCTCTTGGTGGGTTTAGGAGAAAGTTTAATTTTAACTCTGTTAAGAGGCCTAATTGGGGCTCTAGGCTTGTAGCCTTCTAACGCTAGGAAGGGATTTTGTGAAAGCGATGGCAAATTGGAAACTTGTGATTGCATAAGGACCCTAGATAGGCTATTTTGAAGCTTTTACAACACCATCACACCCTTGCAAGAATCTAGTAGAAGGTTGAGGTTATTTGGCCCTTAAAGAAGAGTAAGGGCCAATGGAGAGTATGTGGCGAAGCACCAAGGTGGACTTGGTAGAAGGAAAGCATGTTGATAGTGGGGTCAGTTAGTAGGAGTAGTGGCACCCAAACCTGAGGCAAGACCACTAGAACAAGGTGGAGGAGACATCTAGGAGTTCTTAGGAGCAAGGACTCAAAGCATGGGGCAGTGAGTGCCTCATCCAACCCTAACCTATCAGAGATATTAAAATTTTAATTTTCAAAAATCCTAGTAAAATCTTTGGGGTCAATTTTGTGGCACTTAGAGGCTTTGGATGGGCTTGAAAATTGGTGGAAAATGAAATTAGTTAGCCTTTAGGCCCTAATTTTTGGTTTCTTGAGGCCTTTCCAAAGAGGTATTATAATAGAAAATACAATGGTCGGATCAAAATTTATGACCTCATGAAGTTGTAATACCAAAATTAATAAAATTTCAAAATATCTTCCTGAGGAAGTTACACTTTCCAGAAGATTCTAGTGTGGTTATACTTTCTAGAATATTCTAGGGAGGTTACACCTTCCAAATAAAGGATGTAAATGGGGACTACAAAAAATAGGCTAGAGTAGAGTAGATGGTGGCTCCGATTTGCAAATTTGTAGATTTATGTAATCAAAAGGCCCATATGATGGTAAATATAATGTTGTAATTTCATTTGCATTTCAGTGATAATAGAAAATATTTTATTTCCTTATTTCATTTTGTTTGTGCCATTATTTTTTGTTTTTGTGAGTTTTAGATTGTAAGGGAAGTACTCTTCATCAAGTGGTATCAGAGCAAGCTTTCCTAAGTGTGTAGACAAATTTTTGAATGTGAGGTAGTTTGCACCAAGACTTGTGGTTGAGGGTCTCTATGAAAAGATTCCTCCACAAAGAATCCGTGGTGGGAGAAATGTTGGGGTAATAGAAGAGTGTTTTAGAGCCCTCTAGAGACAAGTTCAAGCATTGCAAGAGGAGCTGCATAGGCGAACTGATGTTCAGAAGAAGAGATGAATGTGAGGATGAGGCTGAAGATGAGGAGCCATTCGAAGAGGAAGCACAAGATGTAATGGATCCTAGAGAATTTAGAATGATTAGGGCCATTTACAAGATTGGAAAGAAGCCAAAGATAGAAGTTTCTACTTTTTCTAGAAACCTAAATCCAGAGGAGTTGATCAATTGGATCAATGACATAGACCTAGATAGGGTCAAATTTGCAAAGGACAAATTGAAAGGGAATGCTAGCATATGTTGGAAAGAAGTCCAATTGAAAAGAAATAGAAGAGGAAAAGAGAAAATAACAAGATGGGATCAGATGGTGGAAAATTTGAAAAGATAGTTCATTGTTGGGGACTATGAGTTGGATTTTTTGAAGAAAATGCAAGGGTTGAAACAAGCAGGAAAATCTGTTAAGGAGTACATAGAAGAATTCTATCAAGTCCTGATTAGAACATTCAAGAAGAGATAAGTTTCGTAAGAATGTCTACCATTGAAGATGCATATTAGTTTTCTTTGAAGGTAGAAGATAAGTTGAATAGGAGGTTTGAAAGTAAGCAAAGAGGTGGAAATCATAGTGGAAGGACTAGTGGACGGTCATATGGAGGTCTAAATGAAGACCAAAAGAAGGGTGAAGGATCTACTAGCAGCCAGAACCAAAAAGGAGATAACACCTATGGTCCTCATGATCAAAATAATGGAGACCAAAAAGGAAGAGGAAGATCTGGGCAAGGACTAGGGAGAGGAGGATTTCATGGAACCTGTTTCTAACGTGGAGAAGAAGGGAATAGGGCTTATGAGTGTCCTCAACACCAAGGAAGTACAAATAGAAGACTAGAGGGTAATGCACAAGTTGCACATGTAGACAAAGATGTTGAGTCTTCACATTTTGAGGATGCAGAAAGAGGAGAGTTTCTTGTTACTAGAAGATCCTTGTTGAATGAGGAGAAGGAGCCAACTCAAAGGAAGAACTTGTTTTGCAGCAAATGTAAGTGTGAAGGTAAAGATTGCAATATTATTATTGATGGAGGTAGTACTGATAAGCTTGTTTTGGAAGAGATGGTTGGTAAGTTGTAGTTGGAGAGAAGAAGACATCCAAAACCATACCAGATTGCTTGGTTGCAGAAGGACCATAAAGATTTGGTAAATGAAAAATTTATGGTAAAGTTCTAGATTGGAAATTACCATGATGAGGTATTGCATGATATTATGCCTATGGATGTTTGTCATATGTTGTTAGGTATACCATGGCAATTTGATCAACGAGAAGTAAATGATAGACATGCCAACACCTATTCTTTGACAAAGGATGGAGTTTGTCATAAGTTGAAGCCCTTGAAAGAGGTAGAGGAGAATGTATTTAGTAATGCAAGAATTTTTTTGGTTGATGGAAGAAAGTTCCTAGAAGGTATGAAGCATGAGCATATTTGTTTTGCATTGATCCTTAGAGTTGATAAAGAAGATACTATTGAGGTACCTGTAGAGGTTTCAAATTTTTTGAATGAGTTTCAAGCTATTATTTCTAATAACGTGCCTAAAGGTTTTCCTCTAGTAAGAAAGATTAGTCATCAGATGGACCTGATTCCTAGAGCTAGTTTTCCGAATAAGGTAGCTCATCGTATGACTCCAATAGAGAGTGAAGAGTTGAAAAGACAAGTGCAAGAGTTGTTGCAGAAGGGATTGATTTGAGAGAGTTTGATTCCATGTGCAGTACCTACAGACTAGCACCAAAGAAGGATGTGGAATAGCAGACATGTACAAATTCTAGAGCCATAAACAATATCACCATCTAGTACAGAATTACCTTGCCAAGGATGGATGACATTATGGATTGTTTGAGTGGATTTGAGTACTTCACAAAGATAGATTTGAAGAGTGGATATCACTAGATCTGTATTTGAGAAGGAGGTGAATGGAAGAAAACCTTTAAAACCAAGGAGGGCTTGTACAAGTGGTTAGTCATGCCTTTTGGGCTAACCAATGCACCAAGCACATTTATGTGGCTTATGAATGAGGTATTAAAATAATTTTTAGGAAAATTTGTTATTGTTTATTTGGATGATATTTTAATTTTCAGTAAGACATTGGAGGAGCACCTGATGCATATCCAAAAAGTTTTTGAGAAGCGAAGGGAGGAGAAGTTCTTGATTAATTTGAAGAAATGTAGTTTTGTAAAAAGGAAGTTGGTGTATCTAGGATTTTTTGTCTCAACAGATGGTCTTAAAATGGATCCAAAGAAGGTGAGAGCTATCATTGAATGGCCTACCCTGAGGAGTGTTACAAAGCTAAGATCATTTCATGGCCTAGCAAGTTTTTACATAAATTTTATTAAGATTTTTAGTAGCATTTGTTCACTTCTAACTGAAGCAATGGGAGGGAATAGAAAAGTGTTTAAGTGGACTACAGGAGCAGCAAAAAGTTTTGATATGTTGAAGAAGAAAGTTATAGATCAAACTATTTTGGCACTTCCAGATTTCAGTAACGTCTTTTAGGTAGATTGTAATGCTAGTGGCACTGCCATAGGAGCTTTTTTGAGTCAAGAAGGTAAGCCTGTTGCCTATTTTAGTGAGAAGTTAAATGATGCTAAGAAGAAATATTCTATCCATGATCAAGAGTTATATGCTATAGTTCAGGCTTTGAAGAAATGGAGACACTATTTGTTTCCAAAATATTTTTTTTATATACTGATCACTAGGCTTTATAGTATCTCAATAGTCAAGGAAATTTGAATCAAAGGAACTTAAAATGGGTTGAGTTTTTGTAGAGTTATACTTTTATTTTGAAGCACAAGAGTGGAAGATCAAACAGAGTTGTAGATGCCTTAAGTAGAAGGAAAAATTTATTGATAGAGATGAATATAGAGGTTGCTGGGTTTAATGAACTCAAGAGTTTGTATCCAAAAGATCCAGACTTTGTAGAAGCTTAGAAGGCTTGTTTGGAACCTGTTACATTGGATAGGACAAGATGGTTGTATTTATTAATGCAAGATGGAATGTTGTTTAGAGGAAGCCAATTGTGCATTCCAAGGATTTTTATAAGAGAGAATCAAATCAAGGGGAAGCATAGTGGAGGATTGGCTAGGCATTTTGGTCGAGATAAGACCATTTCTCTTGTTAGTGAGAATTAGTACTGGCCATAGTTATAGTAGGATGTGAAGAAGTTTGTACAAAGTTGTAGATTATGTAAGATGGAAAAAGGAACAAGTCAGAATACTGAATTGTATCAGCCATTACCTATACCTGAGAGGCCATTGGAGGACATTAGTATGGATTTTGTCCTTGGATTGTTGAGGACACAAAGAGGGCATGATTCCATATTTGTTGTGGTGGGTATAATTTTTAAGATGGCACATTTCATTTCATATCATAAGACCAGTGATGTTCATATTGCAGAGTTGTTTTTTAGAGAGGTGGTGAGACTACATTGTCTACAAAAGAGTATAGTTTTAGATAGAGATACCAAATTTGTTGGTTATTTCTAGAGAACATTATGGAAGAAGTTGAAGACAGATTTGAATTTTAGTTATGCTCACCATCCATAGATTGATGGACAAATAGAGGTGGTAAATATGAGTTTGGGTAACCTACTAAGATGCTTAGTAGGAGATAAACCAAAGGGATGGGATTTTATTTTACCACAAGAAAAAATTTCTTATAAAAATTCTATCAATAGGAGCACTGGTAAATCACCATTCTAGATTGAATATGGGAGTAGTCTAAGGAATGCTTCTAAATTGAGAAAGATGGATAAAGGACATAAGAGTAGTGTTGAGGCTAAAGATTTTGCTAAGCACCTGAAGAATTTTCATGATGAGGTGAAGAAGCATATCAATAAGATGAAATCTTAGTATAAGGATAAGGCAGATTGGAAAGGGAGGTATAAAGAGTTCCAAGTAGGAGATGAAGTAATGGTTCATTTGTGAAAGGAAAGGTTTCTATTTGGTACATACAACAAGTTGAAGATGAAGAAGTTTGGACCATGCAAGATCCAGAAGAAGCATGATTTAGGAAATGCATATGCGGTAGAGCTGCCTGATGGAATTCATATTTCACTTCTGTTTAACATCTTAGATTTAACATAATATAATGAGGGAGGAATTGATGAAGAAATAATAGAGGCACAGTGGAACATTTCAACACCTACTTTAGAAAAGGAGGAGATAGAATACATATTGGATAGCCATGTGGGAAGAAGCAAAAGAAATAGGCAATATGCAAAATACTTGGTGAAATGGAGAGGAAGGCCTGTTGAAGATTCAACATAGCTATTTGAGTTTGAGGTTAATTGTCTTGGTTTCCCTCTAACTCTTGAGAAGTGATAGGGTCACTTTTCAAATTACCCTGGGTGTCTGATGCAGGAGCATCCAAGGTGTAAGAGAAATCTTCCATCACCCAAAAAAATGTTATTTCTTTTCAATAAGGGCTAAATTTGGTAGGGTTACTATTTTAGTAAGTTTACATTTATGCATAGTTGGACACAAAATCTTACACAGACCTCCAGAATGGTAAATTGAAGCCAATGGTGAAGAAATCAATTCAATGCCATTTGTCATTTGAGAGATATTAAAATTTTAATTTTTGAAAATCCTAGTAAAATCTTTAGGGTCAATTTTGAGGCACTTAGAGGCTTTAGATGAGCCTGAAAATTGGTGGAAAATGAAAGTAGTTGGCCTTCAGGCCCTACTTTTAAGCGCAAGATTTCTTGAGACCTTTTTGAAAAGGTATTATAATAAAAAATCTAATGGTCAAATTAAAAGTTATGACTCCATGAAGTTGTAATACCAAAATTAATAAAATTTCAAAATATATTCTTGAGGAAGTTACACTTTTTAGAAGATTCTAGGGTGGTTACACTTTCCAGAATATTCTAGGGTGGTTACACCTTCCAAACAAAGGATGTAAAGGGGGACTATAGAGAAGAGGCTAGAGCAGAGTAGATGGTGGCTCCGATTTGCAGATTTACAGATTTATGTAATCAAAAAACCCATGTGACAGAAAATATAATGTTGTAATTTCATTTTCATTTTAGTGATAATAGAAAATATTTGCTTTCCTTATTGCATTTTGTTTGTGCCACTATCTATTGTGTTTGTGAGTTTTAGATTGTAAGGGGAGTACCCTTCATCACTTATTAAATGTTCAAATACATGTGATAACAAAATTTGATCCTTTAAAACATCCTTTTGCTAAAATAGATTTATTGGGACAATTAGCTAAATGGGTTATGTTGTTGACTGAGTTTGACCTTAAGTTTGTTTCACAAAAAGAAATCATAGGACAAGACTTGACTGAAAAATTAGTTGACACACCTTCTCCCCTAGCATTACCTAATCAAGAAGAATTTCCTGATGAGACTGTATTCACAATCCAAGAACATGAAAATGCATGGGAATTGTATTTTGATGGATCTAAGTACAAAATATGCTCTGACACAAGAGTTATAATAGCCCCACCTAGAGGAAAACCTATTCCCTTATCATATCAATTAAATTTCCTATGCACAAAAAATACCATAGACTATGAAGGATTAATCGTTGGATTACCTATTGCTTTAACTTTGGGAGCCCGAGACATAAAAATATTTGGTGATTTGCAATTAACCATTAAACAAATAAATGGAATGTATTAAGCAAAACATGAAAAACTATCGAAATACAAATATATTACAATGAATTTATTAGAAAAGTTTGATTCATTTACCATTGGTAACATCCCACAACAAGATAATAGACATGCAGATGTAATGGCAAGCACAACTTCTCTAATATCCCCTCATGATCACTAAAAATATTTCACATTTTTCATCCACACAATTATGAAACCTTTGATCGAGCATAAAATAGATGATATATTAGCAATCACCACAAAAAACTCTAGTGAACGGTATGCGATGATATTTGATTATCTTAAAATTGGTACCTTTCTTGAGTCCACAACTAGGAATACTAGAAGACACCTTTGGAGACTTGCATCTAAGTATATAATTCTTGTTGATGTATTGTATCAAAGGTCCTTTGATGGTTTCTTTCTCAAGTGCCTTAAATAATCCAAAATCCCAATAGCACTTGAGGAAGCTCATTTAGGAGCTTGTGGAGGACATTTTGGAGGAAGATCACTAGTGAAAAAGTTAATTTGTATAGGATATTACTGGAGAAAAATGGAACAAGACTACTTTGCATATGTTAAGAAATGTCACAAATTTCAAATACATAGTAGACTAATTCAGGCTCCTTCTTTTGAGCTTCACGCACAAGTCCCTATTCGACCTTTTTCGATGTGGGCCCTGGATATCATTAGAAAAATTTCACCTCCTTCCTTTTTCAGACATATATTCATAATCACCACAATAGATTACTTCACAATGTGGGTAAAAGTGATTCCCCTCCATTCAACAACATCCAATGTAATATTTTGTTTCATATTAGAACACGTTATTTATCATTTCAAACTCCCTTCAGCCTTAGTTTTAGACAATGGGACCCCATTTAAGAATAAGGATGTGAATAAATTCTTAGACATGTGTTAACATACAACATTTCTTTTCAACACCTTATTACTCACAATCTAATGGTCAAGCTAAATCAACTAATAGAAGCCTCAAGCAAATCTTAAGGAAAATAGTAAGCACAAAAAATAAAGATTGGCATATGTAGCTACCATATGAACATTAGAGCATCAATTGGACATACCCCTTATAACCTTGTCTACAGAACTAAGGCGATAATGCCCTTGGAATTAGAGATCCCTTCATTAAGAATCACACTTCAAGGGGTTATTGATGACAATAGTTATAAAGAAAAATAGTTGCATCAGCTTGAAACGCTTGATGAACAACACATCAACAATCTTGAGCACCTTCAAGCTTATTCTAAAAGAATGTACCATAGTTACAATGATAGTGTAATACCCCATTCCTTTAATAAAGGTGATTTAGTGTTATGCGAGAATAGGTGTAATGTCAATGCTAACGCGATGGAAAAAGGAAATTTCAGCCCTAATTAGTTAGTCCCTTACATACTCAATGAAAATTATGGATCTAGGGTTTATACATTAACATAAATGGATGATACACCTCTTAAAGAGCCTATAAATGTCATGCATATGTGCTAGTACTATGTCTAATGGTCTTGAATAATGTGAATGATAAAGAAGTGGTGTTAGAGTTAGTAGATGAAAGTCTATGTGTCTCACATTGCTTCGTTCTTGAAAAACAATTATTTGTGTGCCTTGACTACTAAAGTAATTATTTAAATTAAATTTTAGATATTTACTTTAGGTTTCACACTATTCAAGATAATCTTGTGTGTTATGTTAGATTAGATCCTTATATGCATTTAATGTTCTTTAATTAGACCATAGGTGAATTGAATTTAGCATAACATACTCAATCACAATGTTGCATCTAAGAGAAACTAGAATAAGTTTTAATTAGATCACATAAAACATGTAAATCATGGAGACATTCATTAAATAGTCTTACAGAGATTATTTAATCAATCACATTTCCATTTAACATGTTAACATAAATAAGAAAACATCAAATGATCATATATATATATATATATATATATATATATATATATATATATATACATATATCAATTTTTTGTGTACATTCCATGAATATATATACAATGCTAATGAGGTTTGTGACTGCTAGATCCCTCAGGATCTAGTGCTCATGTCTGTCTGGAGCTAGTTCGTTGGGAGACGGTGGTATGTGATCATGATTACGAGCAACTAAGTACATTTAGAGCATACTGTAAACCCTATACCTATCTAAGGGCCTCCCAACACTCCTCCACTAGCTAATCTCTCTCTAATTGTAGTCTAGCTACCTCAGACTGAAGTCTATCAACCTCTATTGGGGCTCGAGATGACTGAGCATCCTGGGAAACCTCAGCTCAATGGACACACCTCCTGAGAGTCTCATATGTTTCCCATAGTCTGATGTATGGCTTGAACAACTCTAGATCCCGCCCCACAATGGTTGGGGGTACATACTTTGTATCAATAGTCTCCTCGTAGACTGATGGGGACACTATCTTGGTAGCCATCTAATGATAAAGATCATGGAGGTCTCTCACAACTCCTACAATATAGAAATCATAAATATAATTAGAACACATTATCATGGGTATGTGCAAGATCATCATGGAAAAAATAGGCCCTTAAGTGGTAAAAAATTTAGAAAAATGAGAGTTAGGAAAATTGACATAAAACTTTGAATAAGTTATCTATATTATTTCAAAAATATGTAAGAATAGAATCTGTAGCAAATTGAATGTAGTTTCTAAACTACTAAGTTTTTTTTTAAAAAATCTATTTGGTGAAAATTTAAAATTTCAATGTAGTATTAGCTAAATTTCAGGGGAAAAATAAGAAGTAGATGTTTGTATGACCACCCTAACAACAATAAAATGATAATAATTTTTATAAGATTTTAAATATAATTATAGGACTCATGTCCCGATGTGATACATATTTTTTTGTAATTTTTTTCCAAGTAAATAATTAATTATAAATTTTATATTACAAATTTTAAAAATTATAAAAATCTCATATGTCTAACCACCTTAACTTGGTCAAAAATTCATGAAATTCAAATTTTCTTTTAATATTACAGTATATGAAGCACATAATGTGACACATGTTTAAGATTCAAAAATTTGATACTGTTTGAAAGCTATAGATGTTTTTCAATCAGCCTATCAATCAAGACTTTAGTCGTAATTCAAATAGAAAATGAATAATAATTATTTATTAAATTCAAAGTAAAGCATAATTTATATTGGTGGAAAATTGAGAATCTCTTTTAAAACCCTTTTCGTTTCATCAATTTTGGGTAAAAAATAAAGTCATCAGCCACATACCCATCATATCACCACTTTTTGGCCCATCATGATCCTGCACATACCCTGTTACATATATGGACATAAAATTAAAATTTAGAGCATAAGCATCAAGCATGGCACTAAATAAAATATCATCACCTAGCTCATTGGCTGGCTGTGTAAAGAAAGCCTCCTCCTATGTAGGGGTCATGGAGGATGTGCTAGGCTCTCCATGACTGTAGGTGTTGGTGCTTGATGCAATTGTTGATCATGATCTAGTGACATGAATGGGAGATGGCTCTCCCCACTCATGGCCCACTAGATCCTCATACATTGTCTCACCACCCTCACTCATCAGCTACTCCTCATCCACATTCTCCTCCTCATCCTCCTTCTCATGGCCATCATAGTCAAGATTTGTAGCCTTGTCATTGTTGGACTATGTTGTCATTGATGTCAAAAGGGGATGAAATGAGAAGTGTGCTAATCCTGTGTAAGAGCATATAATGTTGTCATTGATGTCAAAAGTGAAAATTGTGCAAGGGAGACTATTGACATGATGGCAGGGGATGAAATTTAGTTGCTCATGCAAGTGAGGATGTTGGAATTAATGGAAAGTGTCATAAATGCAAAAAGCTAGTTCAATGGTGTGCCTAGATGTTATGGAAAGTAGTGGATCTGATGGAGAATTTTTGTGGTAGATTGTTGATGCTAAAGTGAATATCTTGTAGATATGCTCATGAAGTTGTAGAGAGTATCATATATAGCAGAGGAGGAAACAAGCTACAAATTTGATGTGGTTTTCTCAAAAGCTTTCCAGAAAGGTATTGTGCAAGTCGAGAAAGTGAAGGATGTGCCCACAAATGTTTTATTTATGCTCTTGGATGTTAGGGTTTATTAGTTAAACCTTAAGGATATTTGCAATCATGTCGCTTAGAACATATTTCTATTTTGATGTTGACTTGGCATCGACATTTGTTAGTTACATTAGTTGAAACTTATGTCTTTACGATCGTGAGAGTGACTAGCCCATCTGCCTAGCACTTTAAGGTTATATATCTTCTTCAGATCAACATGAAAGTGCATGGTTAATGAGAGAATGAGAGATTTCTCTTCGACGGGTCGATGATCTTCTTATCAAAAAGACATTGGTATATTAGTAGGAGCCAAGCATATGTCTCTTCGATGGCCCAATGATCATCCTATCAATGACACACTGGGTCATCGAAGGGAATTATGTGAATATCTCTTTGATGGAGTGACAAGGAGTATGGAAGCGTTATCAGTGAGACTATATGGCATCAATGAGATCTTTGTCAATGTCTCTCTGACTTGGTGATGAGAAGGTAGCACTTCAAGTGGGACCCAGTCACAATGACGTGGGTGACAATGATGACGATGTAGACACATGGCATGATGGGATCATTTAAATGGAAATCTACATCCTTGTTGTGGATTACAGAGCAGCAACATGGCAATGAGGTGGATAGGTGTCATCATAAAGGGATTTCATCAGTGTGATTGATGGTCATCGGCGAGACCTATTTTTATGTCTCCTCAACAACCCGATGATCTTACCATTGGTGTGGTGTTAGTAGGACATTGAAGGATGTCTCCTCGACAACCCAATGACCTTTCCATCAATGATAGATCGATAATTTGGAAAGACTTTGAAGTATGTCTCTTCAACATGGCAATAAGAGAGTATGATGTCAACTATGGGACCTAGTCAAGTGGAGGTGGTAGTGAGACCTAGTATGATGAGGATGACGTGCATCCATGTTATAGTCAAATAATGAATAAGAGGATGACTCATGGAAAAAATCAATAGTGAATGATGAGATGTAGTGACACGATGGTATGGGAACCACTTATCTACAACAATGAGAGTATCGATGTGACAATGCCATATCGATGAGAGTTGAGTTAATGTCTCTTCGGTAGCCTAATGACTATCTCATCGATGTGATTTTGGTGTATTGGTAGGAGTCTAGAAAATGTCTCCTTGACACAATGATATATGGAGATTACTAAGTGGGACCTGATAAGAAGGTGACAGTGTTGGATGGTGATGTATGTTGATAGATGGTGATCATTGATTGCTCAATTTGATAATTCAAATCAATTGTTGTGAATTAGGTGGTGATGACATGGAGGATAGATGGCATGTGAGCCTATGTAGATTTCAAAGTGAGATCAATCTATCGAAGAGGGAATTTGGCAAGTATCTTCAATGTAATAATGCACGATGGTCATAAGGCAACAGTCAATGGATGGACAAGATTGACAATGCAAATCTGAAGAATGCTACTCTGATAGTGGTGATTTAAAGGTTCTGAAAAGATTGATGGACAACTCACATCCTTGTTGTGAGTTATATGGAAATCGATAGACCCTACATAATGAGAAAGTAGTAGATTGAAGAGAATGGTGGATATCAATGAGAATGTAATGAATTTATCCTCAACAAAGCTATAAGCAAGTTAAGATTCATTGGTGTGATGGATACCTTTCAGTGAGACTTGGCTAGAAGTCTCCTCGACAACTTGATGGTGTTCTATGGTGAATACCCCTAAGATTGACAAAGGAGATTTGAATGAACATTTATCCAACAATCAATATTTAAAGACATAGAAGTGAACGAGGATCACAGGATTAGGGCGTGAGAGAGAAGATCAATGCTCAATATTCAAATTTGAAGATCTACAATTGTCTAGTTTATGTGAACATGGGTTCTTGACTGGTAACCAACATTGAGGAAGGAATTTATTGTTCTAGGTACACCAAGTGACCAATTGAATGAAGATTTGATCTTCAAGGAAACAATATAGATTGCAAATATGATCAAAATCAAAATAGATCGAATAATACAAGATAATACATTTAATGCATATCAGATTCTTGGTTTGACAAGAAGGGAATGAAGGAAAATTCTCTACAACCAAACTAAATGGGGAATCGAATCGATACATAGGTAGAGGTAGAGGTAGAGGTAGCTTGCTGGTGAAGTTTGCAAGCTATGGAAACCCTAGTAAAATATTTGAGAATATCTGAATGGTGGTGAGAATATCAAGGAAAAGATTGTATACCGGTGGAGTTAAGCAAAAAGAAGACAATTAGAGAATTGTCAAAGTAGTTTTATCTACTATGTGTGTGAAGTTGGCTAGTGCACAAAGTGTTGAATAGAAGTATGTATTACTAAGTGCACATAAGTGGAGATAGAGAATAGAGTGTATATTATTGCAAGATAGAAAAATGATTGTTCTATATGCAGAGGAGAGTGCAAAGCAAGGATGTGTTGTTGAGTGTGCAACTTCATCAACAAAGTGAGAGTTGCAGTAAGTGAAACAATGTATTGAATGCAACGATGCATGATCAAGTTTTGTATATCCATGTCTTATGCATACTTGTGTGTGTTATCATAGAGGTGGTTGTCTCATTGTATTGAGATGTAGTTTAGATTAGGGGATTGTAGTCTCCTTGAAGTTGTAGCTTCTAAATTAGGGTGTTGTTACATCCTTGGGGTTCCAGATCCTAAAATAGGGTGTTGTTGCATCCTTTAAGGTGTTGCTCCTAAATTAGGTAGTTGATGCTTCCTTGGGTTGTATCCCTAAAACCTTGTAACAAAGATTTCATTTGTGATGCTAGATTTGAGCAATAGACTCAAGTAACCTTTGTCACTATGGTTTTTTCCATCTTGGGTTTTCCACGTATATTTGGTGTTTTGGGAATTTTTGTTTAGTGCATGTTTATGTTTTCATCTATAGTTTTCAATTTGCACATCAACAGTTTAAGAAAGAAATCTATACAAAGTATTTGGAGCTAAGGAAGTAGTCTCCATTAATTTTTTTGAGAGCTAAAGTTTGAATTATCTACTGATTCACCCCCTTCTTAGTTGATCATTTTGTTCCAACAATTGGTATCAAAGCCCTAGATTCCCTAGGAGAAGCTTAATTAGATTGGGTAGATCTTGGATAAGGTGAACACAATGGTTAGTCAGGAAAGTTTACTTGTATATGATGGACCTATCTTTGATGTATCAAGATATATTTTTGGAGCTTATTAATGGGAGGATATTTTGGATCCATATGATTTGACATTCGGATATCAGTTGTAAATGGATATATAGTTCCTGATACACCTCCAATAACTGAAGTTGAATGAAAGGCATATGAGGATAATGCTACAACAAGAGATATAATTCTTCATTGAATGTAAAGTTTTGTGTTGGTCAAAGTCATGCATTTTCAAAGAAAACATCAAGTCTAGAATGAGTTGAAAAGAATGTATGAAGAGGATGGTAAAAAGGAAATGAAGGAATTGAATCAAAAATATGAAAATGAATTTGAAAGTCTGAGTACAAGTGAAGCTACAACAAGATATGATGAAGAAGCAAAATCTACATCTGGATCACAAAAGGCCAATGAAGAGCAAGTTGATTACTTCAGAAGATCAAGAAATGGCTTCAGGAAACATAGAGGTAATCAAAATTATTGTGTTTCTAAATATTTTTATGATGAAGTAAATGATTCTGATAAGTAAAAGGATAGTAAAAATAATCTACACACAAGAAGAGAAACTGGGTCATCTAATGTAAATGGTAGATCAGATGATGAACATGGAAGTTTCTATGGGGTCGACCCATCTCCAATGACCTCTAATGAAGAGATTTAGAGGTCTAATAAAGATGAAGAAGCTAAAACCTCTAGTAAAGAAGAAGTAGACCTTGAAGGAAAAATAATTTGTGCTCTAAATGAGATTAAAAGTTTGAAGAAGGAGAATGAAAAAAAAAAACTAAATTCTTAAAAAGAGATAGATAGACTGACTAAAAGTTGTGATGAATCTAATCAAATGATAGTCATTTTGAAGACACAAGTAGAAGAAGAAAAAATAATAAAATATGTAGTTCAAATTGAACTACAATCTAAATCAGATGAGTGCATGAAGTTGGAAGTAGAGATAGTTTCTCTAAGAAGATATTTGGAGAAAGCCAAGGAACAGAATGATAAAGGCCTAAAGTTGAAGGGTGGCTCTGAGATACTTGATGAACTAGTTAGATCACAAAAGCCATCAAAACCTAAAGAGAATGTTGGCCTTGGATTTGAGAAAGGAATGATTTACACTACTAGTATGTCTACCAAATTGTATGATAGATTTAAAGTGGACGAAATTTTTTTTACAAAGAATGAGAAAGCCTACATGATTTGTTCCAAATAAAATATCTTTGGAAATGGAAGATTAGGAAAAGGCACTGTTGAGATGAAGAAGACACAAGAAGTAAAGAAGTTAGATGCTATTAAGAAAAAAGTAAAAGAATAAAAGAGCCTTGCTTCAAACAAGAAAAATAATAATTATGCAATTCTTTCTTATCATAAGAGGATGATTGTAGCAGATAAGAAGATGGAGAAATTAGTTCCAAGGATTAAAAGAAAAAGAAAAAATACTATGGGATCTAATACAAATGGAATCCAAAGGATGAGATATAAAAAGAAGTCAAATCAAAGAAGACCTCCTCATCCTATTTAGAGGAATCCTATGATTGAGTACTCCCCATGTTTTAATGGTTACTATTATACTTGTAATCAGTATGGTTATCGAGCTAGAGATTGTAGGGTTGCACCTAATGGGAGTACAAGACATATGCATATGAATTCATTGGATCCTATAAGGAATATACATGTAGTATGCTACAAGTGTGACAACTTTGGTCACATAGCTAAAGACTACAGATTAGATCTTGTGAGACCTACAGTACAAAGAAAGAGGAAGAATACAAGGAAGGATACATCTTCCAGAGTGAACAATGGTTCACATAATTGTGTGAAGAAGGAAGGTGTGACAAAAAGGAAGTCAAAGAAAGTATGGAGAGTGAAAGATCAGCTAGAGGCAGTGATTCATGAAGATGCTTCTTCCTTACATCACTAATTAATAGTGATGGGACATGAATCCAAGGGGAGTTAAATTGGTACAATATTCATCCCTAGAAAGGTGAAATGGAAATCAAGTTAGGTAAAAAATGTTTTACAAATTTCTAATGATTTAGTGGTTGCAAATTTATGGTCACATTCTTGCTCTTTGAAATTCTCATCAAAGGGTAAGAACATCAGTAGAAATGGATAGTCAGTTGCAGAAATTGATATCAACCATTGGTATCAGTCATTGAAGAGAAAGTGGTTAGATACTTTATTAAGAGAAATGCTTATTTCTTGCAAGAAGATGAGTTATGGCTAAAAGGAAAACATTTTGTATATTTGTTTTTAAGTTGGTATCAAATAATTACATATTGGTTCAGAACAAGTTAGTTGGCATAGATCCCCTAAAATGAAGCTAGTGGAGAATGGAGCAAGGTCTAAGGGGGAGCTGCTATTGGTATCAAATTAGTATTATACTTGATACAATGCAGCCCATGCTATTGATTGGTACATAGCATAAAGTGAACACATTCACATTTGGTATCAAAATGATAATTGGTATCAGGGCATGATATCATCAATTGGTATAGAGCATTAATCAAAATATCTATAATTGATATTAGACCTGATTGGCACTAAGCATGTAATGGAACTTTAACTGGCATCAAATATTTTTTTTAATTGGTATAGGGAAGTTGAAGCATATGTTATTTCCATTTCCAAAAAAAGGTTGAATGTACCAATTGGTATGAGAGAAAATATTGTTTTCAATTTGTATTAGTCAAAGGGGGTGCAAAGTCCCTTCACCACTTCTAAGAAGAAGTGAAGGTTGCAACAATATGGTGACTTGAGATAAAGAAGAGGAGAAAGGATGAGCAAGTGCTCAAAATAATTGAGCATGGGGGAGAAGAAGTGAGCAATGCTCAAAGTAGAGCATAAGAGAGAAATTTGTCAAGATGTTCATGAGGATGAGCAAAGGAAAATGAATGTCAAAGGAGGATATTAGATAATAGATAGACCCTTTGCATGGCTTGTCAAAGGGGGAGAGTGATTTTAGGAGGAGTGAACCCTTTGCCATTGATGTCAAAATGGGAGAAATTCATGCAAATGCTCAAAGAGGAGCATTGGAGGAAGAAACAATAGAAGGAGAAAGTAAAGATGATACTGGTACAAAAAATGAATTGGTTAATTAGTATCATTGACCATTTAAGGTTTTTCCATCAATGATAAAGGGGGAGATTGTTGGACTATGTTTCCATTGATGTCAAAAGGTGATTAGAGAAGTGTGCTAATCATGTGTAGAAGCATATAAAGTTGTCATTGATGTCAAAAGTCCAAATTGTGCAAGGGAGATTGTTGACATGATGACAGGAGATGAAATGGAGTTGCTCACACAAGTGAGGATGTTGGTATTAATGGAAAGTGTCATTAATGCAAAAAGTTAGTTTAGTGGTGTGCTTAGATGTTATGGAAAGTAGTGGATTTGATGGTAAATTTGTGTGGTAGATTGATGATGCTAAACTGAATATCTTGCAAATGTGGTCATGAAGTTCCATTGTAGAGGAGGAAAAAAACTACAAATTTGATGTTGTTTTCTTGAGATCTTTCTAGAAAGGTATTGTGTAGGTCAAGAAAGTGAAGGATGCACCCAAAAATGTTTTATTTCTGCTCTCTAGTGTTAGGTTTTATCAGTTAAACCTTAAGGATATTTGTAGTCATGTCGCTGAGAACATATTTGTATTTTGATGTTGACCTAGATTGATAGTTTTTAGTTGCATTAGTCACAACTTATGTCTTTACAGTCATTATGGTGACCAACCCCTTTTCCTAGTGCTTTAAGGTTATATATCTTCTTCAGATTGACATGATAGTGTGTGGTTAGTGACAAAATGAGAGATGTCTCTTCAAAAGGTCGATGATCTTCTTATCGGCGAGACATTGATGTATCGATAGGAGCCAAGAATATGTCTCTTCGACAGCCTAATGATCATCTTATTAGCGAGAGACTGGATCATCGAAGGGAGTTCAATGAATGTATCTTCAATGGAGCAACAAGGAGTATGGAAGCGTTATCAGCAAGATTGTATGGCATCGATGAGACCTTTGTCAATGTCCCTCCAACTTGGTGATGAGAAGGTAGTGCTCCAATTGGGACCCAGTCACAATGATGTGGGTGAAAATGATGATGATGTAGACATGTGGCATGATGGGATTGAGTAAATGATTATCAACATCCTTGTTGTGGATTATAGAGCATTGACATGGTGATGAGGTGGAAAAGTGATGTCATCAAGGGATTTCATCAGCATGACTGATGGTCATTGGAGAGACCTGTTCGGGTGTCTCCTCGACAACCTAATGACCTTACCATCAGTGAGACAATGTGGTATCAGGAGGACATTGAAGGATGCCTCCTCGACAACCTGATGACCTTTCCATCGATGATACATCGGTAGTTTGGAAGGAATTTGAAGCATGTCTCTTTGACATGGTGATAAGAGAGTATGATGTCAACCATGGGACCTAGTAAGGTGGATGTGGTAGTGATACCTAGTATGATGAGGATGACGTGCATCCATGTTACAGTTAGAAAATGAATAAGAGGATAACACATGGCATAAAGTGATAGTGGACAATGATAGGTAGTGACATGATGGTATGGGAACCACTTGTCTGCAATAGTGAGAGTATCAGCGTGACAACACTATATTGATGAGAGTTGAGTTAATGTCTCTTCAATAGCTTGATGGATATCTCATCAGTGTGACTTTGGTGCATCGGTAGGAGTCTAGAAAATGTTTCCTCAACATAGTGATACATGGAGATTACTAAGTGGGACCCAATAAGAAGGAAACAGTGTTGGATGGTGATGTATGCTAGTAGATGGTGACTAGTGATTGCTCGCTATGATAATTTTCATCGATTTTTTGCAAATTAGGTGGAAAAGACATGGATGATAGATGGCATGTGAGCCTATGTAGTTGTCAAAGTGAGACCAGTCTATCAAAGAGAGAATTTAGGAAGTCTCTTTGATGTAATGATGTAATAGTGTTCTATGGTGAATACCCCTATGATCAACGAAGGAGATTTGAATGACCACTTATCCAAGGGTCAAGATTTAAAGACACATAAGTGAACGAGGATCACAAGATCAGGGCATGAGAGAGAAGATCAATGGCCAATATTCAAATTTGAAGATCTACAATAGTTTGTTTTGTGTGAACATCAATTCTTGACTAGTAACCGACACTAAGGAAGGAATTTATTGGTCTAGCTACACTAAGTGACCACTTTAATGAAGATTTTATCTTCAAGGAAGCAATATAGATTACATATATGATCAAGATCAAATCAGATAAAAAAGGAGAATAGATTTAATGCATATCAGATTGTTGGTTTGATAGGAAGGGAATGAAGGAAAATTCTCTACAATCATATTAAATGTGCAATCAACTCGATGCAGAGGTAGAGGTAGACGTAGCTTGCTGGTGAAGTTTGCAAGCTAAGGAAACCCTAGCAAAAGATCCGTGAAGATCTAAATAGTGGTGAGAATCTTGAGGAAGAGATTGCAGATCGGTGGAGTTAAGAAAAAAGAAGACAATTAGAGAATTGTCAAAATAGTTGTATCTATTGTGTGTGTGAAGTTGGCTAGTGCATAGGGTTTTGAATAGAAGTATGTACTACTGAGTATGAAATAGTGGAGATAGAGAAGAGAGTGTGTAGTACTACAAGATAGAACATTGATTGTTCTATATGCAGAGGAGAGTGTAGAGTAGGGATGTGTTGTTGAGTGTAGCTTCAACAATAGAGTGAGAATTGCAATAAGTGCAACAATGTATTGAATGTAATGATGCATGATTAGGTTTTGTAGAACCAATTCTTATGCATACTTGTGTGTGTTATCATAGAGATGGTTGCTTCATTGTATGGAGTTGTAGCTCAGATTAGGGGATTGCAGTATCCTTCAGGTTGTAGCTTCTAAATTAGGGTTTTATTGCATCCTTAGGGTTGTAGCTCCTAAAACAAGGTGTTGTTGCATCCTTGAAAGTGTTGCTTCTAAATTAGGTAGTTGATGCTTCCTTGTGTTGTGTTCCTCAAACCTTGTAACAAATATTTCATTTGTGACACTGGATTTGTGCAGTAGACTCAAGCAATCTTTGTCATTGTGGTTTTTCCCATCTTGGGTTTTCCACATATATTTGGTGTTGTGGTAATTTGTGTTGATTGCATGTTTGTGTTTGTATCTATAGTTTTCAATCTATACATCAACAGTTTAAAAGATAAATCTACACAAAGTATTTGGAGCTAAGGAAGTAGTCTCCATTAAGTTTTTGAGAGACAAAGTTTTAAGTGTCTACTAATTCACCCCCTCTTAGTAGATAATTGTGTTCTAATAGTCATACTCCTCATCTATCACATGTATGAATATGTTTGCAACCCTGAAGCATATCTCCTCCGCCTTGTCCTCCTCCTCATCTCTCTAATCTAGGAGTGGCCTTGCATCACCTATTAACTCATCCATCAGGAATACTGGAGTTGGCCATGTTGCCGACCACCACTCCTCATAGGCATCTATGGTATTGACATTATCCACATTAGATATTAGAGGCATATGATGATGATCATCATCGAAGTCACTGTAGAATACATCATTTGAAGTGAACTATCTAGAATCTCTAGGCCTCTAACACTCCATAGTAATTTCTTGAAAAAAGGGTCATGCCATGGGTGGTGTCTGGACTTGTCCAACTTGTCGCATGATGCAATGATAGTATTAAGGTTGTACTGTGTAATCATGTTTTCCTATCAAAAACATGTCCAAATGTAATCTCCTCATCTGATGAGTCTCATTTGGTCACTATGGTACAAGATAGTAAGGTCTCCATATGATCTCCTTAAGTCATACTCTCCAAAAATTTAAGTCACCATATTGCCATAGCCACCACAATGGATAGTTGAATGCCTGAGGATACCCTAGGGTTGATTTTCATGGAAATCCTGTCAGTTTGGTGCATGTGATATGCTTTAGGCACCACACCTGAAGCAACGTACAGTGTACCATATTCTTAATATCACGAAATGTAAATTTCCCAAGATTATAATATAGATGCTAGAATTTTGTGCCCCTAGGTGTACACGGTCCTATGCTTTTCCATCCCCCAAATCATATGTACTAGTCCACCCTCTAAGTGTGCTCCCTGGTCCTCATGGATGAGAGATAGTGCTATAGTGAACATCATAATCTATGTAATAAGTGGGGCCTACAAATATAGTAACATCGCTAGATTGATTCATGGCCTCACCATACCAGCATGAATTGGACCTCCAAGACAATACTACATAATGTATTTTATCTCCCAAAATGACCACTTCAATAGAAGATGTACTCTCTCACCCCAAATTAGAACTTAGAGTATGTGATGTACATCCTCTAACGTGATGGTAATCTTGCCAGTGGGAGGATGAAACGTGCATGTGTTTACATTCCATCACTTTGCTAGTGTCATCAACATAGCATCTTGGTACCTCATGGGAGGCATTAGGTATGCCTAATACAACCCCATAGTCTACAATATATTTGTGTCCTCTACTAGAAGTGTGAGGGCTAGGTCTCAGAGGTGGCTGATATTTCTGCCACTCAAATGCTACCAGGAACAAGGAGGAATCTAACAAAAAAGAAAAAATATGTCCTATAAGAATTCTAAACTCTTCAATATCTACATTAACAATAAAAAAGTGCACTAAAGTTGTTATAGTGTACTCTCCTTGGGGTCCTAGACACTTTAGACCCCTTTTCATGAAGAAACGTGACACTTTGCAACAAAAAGGGACACTTTGCAAAAAAAGGGAGACACTTTGCAAAAGAAGGGGACATTTTGTAAAAAAAAGGGACACTTTGCGAAAAAAATGGACGATTTGCAAAAAAATTCTCCAAGGCCCTAAATTAACCTAGAAATATGCACAAATCATAAAATAAATGTGTAAGAACAAAGCTAAGGTAGAAAAATCAACTCACCTGATAATAATGCTCATCATGGGCTACCTAATCTTGTAGGATGTCTAGTCTTGTAGGCATGTAATCTCATCAGCTTGACATATTCAATCACTCTTCACCAAACTCAAGCTACAAGAAGGTAAATGAAAAAATAGTTAGAATTTACTTCACTTTTACTCTTATATAATTTAAAATTAGGGTTTTTACTATATTATTAGGGTTAAAAAGTGTCTTTCATTTAGATTAACATAATAGGATCTAGAGAGCTCTATTTTTTACGCTGTTTGTTGCATTGGAATTGTGATTCCACTCTTGTTCTCATCAAATATCTATCATTTTGTGGTATGGTACTTGGAAATATATATGATATGACCTACCCTATTCGATGTGGTTAGATTTCTACCTTGATTCCACCTCTGTAAAGAAACTAGAGTCAAGGGGGGCATACATCTATCCTCAAATTCAATTTCTAGAAGAAGTTAGATAAAAGCATTCTTGGACACCTAGCAAAATTTGTGTTGCAAGATGCAGTTCCTAGCATTATGGTTTTGCAAATAGCTACAATGGGGGCTTTATTCTTTCGTGTTGTGAACAAGCCTATATGAGTATCCTTTTATGAAATAAAGTTTATTGTCTAGATTCCTTTAGCTTTCATATACACGTAGAGTCATATGGGCACTAAAGTGGGGGCTAGATGTAATGATGGAAATTGACCCCCTTCTTGGAGATAGGGAAATTTATCATTTAATCTGGACCTATTTTAGTACCCTTGCATTAAATACCCTTTAAACCCCTAAGACCCATTATTTTAGATCTCGAGGCTTATTTTAGCTAAAAACTTGACAAAATTGAATCTAAAACATCAAAAATCTTAAAAACCCACCCTAAAAATCTAGGGTGGGACTCATTTGCCACCTTGGGCAAATGAGTCCCCCTAGGTGGGACCCATTCACCACCTTGGACAAATGAGTCCCATTTGGGGCTTTTTTAAGTTTTGAGCAGGAAAATCACATTTTTAATTCAAATTTTTTGTTGATGTCAACTTTTGAGATCTAAATAATGGTAAATTAGGTGTTAATGCCTATATAAGAAAACTCCTAAGACATTTTTTCATCTAAGCAAGCATTTTCAAGAGAAATTTCAAGAGACAAGCAACAAGAATCTTCAAGAATTCTCTCACAAGAGCATTCAAGTTTCAAAAGCAAGCATAGTTGAAGTTTTGGAACAACATTAAAGTGTTTTTACAGGTCTTCAAGCTCACTTTCATTCAATATCTAGAATTTTCAAGGGTTGATCATGGTTGTCTATGGTGAATCATGATGGATTCTAGGTTGGGGAGATGCAACTAGCTATCAAGTCAAGCCTAATGACTTATTTTCTAAGTGATTCCATCCTCCATTATCACTCTACATTCAACCTAAGCAAGGTATAATCATTATTGAGGCTCATTTGGGTGACTAGAAATATCTAAAAGTGAATCATTCATTGTCATATCTTCATTCATGCATCTCATTCTTGCATATTAGAATAGGGTTGCATTGCATCTCAGATTTCCTAGTCTTAGACACACTTGAGGCTAGGACTTATGTTCACATTTACATTCGAGTTTCATTATTTTCATCAAGTTTTAATTACCAAACTAGGGGTTTGACCAAAGAAAACCCCCCATAGGAAAATCAATTCTATATTCTATTTTGTATGTATTTTTACAAATTTGGATCCAGAATTCAGTTTGCAAGGGAAGGGAAGAGATTAGAAAACAAATCTAAAATTTAAATTCTTGAAAAAGTGGAATGGAACTGATTCACCAAAAGTGGTGAATGAGTCCCACTACAAGTGTTTTTCAAGATGTTTGTAGATTTAGATACCCTTTTTCTAGAAACCTTGATCTGGGACTGATTCATCCAGATTGGTGAATGAGTCTTAGTAGGTCAAAAATTTAGATCTTCCAGCATTTTTGAGCTTATCCAAGTTTTCTCTAGATTCCCAGGCACATTCTATCCTACAGTTATTTATTCTATTTTTCATACATTTCTAGGTCATTTAGTTAAAGTTTGTATTGAATTAGGGTTTTGCATTAAATCTTACATTTCATTTGTTTTTCCAAGCTCTTACTTGGTGGTGAACCCCTCATTAGTTTACAATCAGCCTCTAGGACAACCCTATTGCAAGATCACTTTGTCCTTTTCATTGAGATCTCTAGGGTCATACTTGAATGAAATTGTAAAATGGGTGTGCTCTGTGTCCTAAACCATGCGATAGAATTCATACACATTTTGCAAAATTTCAAGTCCATACAATGGCATGTGTGGAGTCCAAAACATGGAGGGGTATGTGCAGGATCATCATGGAAAAAACAAGCCCTTAAGTGGCAAAAAATTTAGAAAAATCAGAGTTAGGCAACTTGACGTAAAAATTTGAATTAGAAGTCATCTATATTATTTAAAAAATATGTAAGAATAGAATCTGTAGCAAATTGAATTTAGTTTCTAAACTACTAGGTTTTTTTTTAAAATCTATTTGAAAATTTGAAATTTCAATGTGGTAGTACTTAAATTTTAGGGAAAAATAAGAAGTAGGTGTCTGTCTGACCACCCTAACCACAATAAAATGATAATATATTTTTATAATATTTTAGAAATAAGTAGAGGACTCATGTTTGGATGTGATGCATATTTTTTTGTAATTTTTCCCAAGTAAATAATTAATTATGATTTTTTTGTTACAAATTTTAAAAAATATAAAAGTTTGTATGTCTGACCACCTTAACTTGGTCAAAAATTCATAAAATTCATTTCTTTTAAATCCTATAGTATGTAAAGTATAGAATGTGATGCATGCTTTGGATCCAAAAAATCTGATGTTGTTTGAAAGCTATAGATGTTTTTCAATCAGCCTATCAATCAACACTTTTGTTGTAATTCAAATAGAAAATGCATAATAGTTATTTATTAAATTCAAAGTAAAGCATAATTTATATTGGTGGAAAGATGAGAATCTCCTTTAAAAACCCTTTTCATTTCATCAATTTTGGGTTAAAAAAAGTTGTTAGCCACATACCCTACAAATACCCATCATAATGCCACTTTTTGGCCCATCATGATCCTACACATACCCAGAGGTTGGGTGTTGAAAGTTGGGAATTTAGATGTGTAAATGAGTTTAGATGGCTATTTTGAAAGGAAAATGGTGAGCTTTTAATAAATTTACACATTCTACCTTTTAATGATGATACCTTAATTTTACACTCCCACATGAGAAGGCATGATACAAACACAAAATATTATTTTATTGATATTGAAGATGAAAAATACTCATTTCCATCGATAGAAAGGGTCAATACATTTAAACAAGGGTTTAGTTTCAAGAGGAACCCATCAAATTTAGCATTAAATTAATGAAAAAAATATTTGAATCAAAATTTCTCTCTATCACCCTTTCAAAATTTGGATCCAAAGTAATTTAAGAGGAGGTTTTAGGATTTTTGGATTAGATGAAATGGTTTTGAAGGTCTAAAGGCAGATTGAGAGAGCTAAGATATTGAATTTAAGTTCTCACATTTAGAAATATAACTTCCATCATGTATTTTTCATGAAACACATGTTCCTAAAATATCATTTTAAGGATTGTGAAGACTTATCAAAGAATTTTGTCTTTTCAAGACCATTCCAAAAAGTGGTAAATGCTTGAGATATGAAAACAATGAGTAAACTACCTTTTATTTACCCTTCAAGATTAATACCTAACATCCCTTTGAAATGTGCATTCCTTCATTAGACTCAAACTCCTCATAAAACTTAATTGCACTAAATGACCCAAGAATTAAGGACACCGCAATGAGGGACTTGTCAAGAGGACTATATTAGCATGATAAAATGGGACAAGACCGTCAATACCCCTCCATCTAAGCCAATAAATCAAGTAAAATAATGAAGTCTATTCCAAAAAAAATCTCCTAAAATCAAAAGCATGCCAAAACCATCTAGTAGACAAAAAAATTAAAAACCATCAAGAAAATTTATAGGTTGGGGATATCACAACAAATGAATCAACTAAGACTCAATATGACCAAACAAGACTAACCAACTAGGATTCATCCTAACTAGACTAGTTGAAAGACTAAGGGGAATGGAAGCATACTCAATAGCTCAAGTTAAAAAAAGTGGGGACCCCATTTTTGTTGTGAAAAATATGGGGCATGTGTTCAAGACACAAAGAAACGTATTATAAATATATTTTAATTCATTGATGGTCACTTACATGTCAAATTAATATTTATTAATTAAATATAACACTTATGGATGCAAAGTGTCCTACCCTCTCACAAAAAAACTCACACTCTCATTCACTTACAAGGAAATTCCTCTTTGACTATCAATTTCAAGACATTATGAAAGTTTCAACAAATAATAAACCACTATACTCAGTTTTATTGGACATTCTCCATCAAAACAGAGTTACACAAAAAAACAATTATAATTATTGAATGCCCACTCTCATAGGCATAGATACTATGCCTTTCCTCTGCCTCTTTAACTCTTCTTCATCCTATTACATAGCCTCTTTCCCACACAATCTACATTTAATATTAACATGGATTTCTTTTCACCAACATTCCTTGCCTATACAATTCAACCCTATCACTCATCTTATCTTTTGCCTAAATTTTCATTTATACCAATGTGCATGTATTCATTTGTTTGCATTTTTTATAGTGTCAACTCTTAGACTACACACCCCTCTAAGCTCTTCTTATCTGTGCAAGTTCTAAATTTAAACTAAATTGTATGCAACCCCTTCTTCTCATTTTCAGTTTGTGCATCCCCTCTTCCCCATGGCACTGCCTCTTCCTCTTCTTAGTTTTTGTTTGCAAGAAAATAAACTTATTAAAATGGATGTATCATTTTCATTTCTTGTTCTCTCCTCTGATGCTTTAAATTCTTCCCCTATATTGGTTTTTCTACCTATTTGTTTATTTATTCTAAAAATTCCAAGTTTTGGTGCTAACTAGAAATTTTAAATAAGAGAATAAATAGTTTTTTTTTCTTCAATTTTAAATACTGTCATATTTCATGGTTCTATAAAAATTGAACAGTCATATAATCACATGGAAAATTTTGGTGAATAAACAAAATTTATAAATGTTTGATTCCATTTCAATAATCATCCCTCTAAAAATCAATTTGAAGAAGAATGAATGGGGTAATTTGATGTAAGCAAGTGTCGACAAGCGAAAAACTTAAAGTTTTCCAATTTGCACAAAAATTGACTAGTAGGCTTGGGATGATGTGATTAAGTCCTCTACAAAATGATTTTTCTCCAGTCCTCATAAATTTTGAAAATTTAAACTTTCAATAGACCAACAACACACTTTCAACATTAAAAACACAAATTTCCAACGTTAATTTCTCCCAAATGGTAAAAGCTATAACTTTGATTATTTTTACACATTTGACATGGTACTGCCAAGAATTTCCTTTCAAAAGGATTTTACTTGATTCCTTATAGATTTTCTAGAAACAATTTTCAAAACTGCCCATGGAGCCTTAAGACTATGCTTGGGCAAAAACTTCAAATTCATAGTTTGATTCCACAACATAGTTCCTTATGCTAAGAGATGCCCCAAAAAAGTGAAAGAAAACCAAAACTGAAATAAACAACTACAAATATTTTTGGTTGATGTGGATAATTTAAATATCTTGTTTTACATTATATTAATTTTTAAATTAATAATTAAATATAAGACACAAAATTCAAATTTCTTGACAAATCTATACAAATATACAAGTATATTGTTTGATAAAAATTAAAGTAAAAAATAATAAAAATTGAACTATGAATATTGTTTTACAAGAAAAATTAATAACTTTGATAGGATAAATTTATAATTATTATAAAAAAAATCAACTTGCATTAAAAATTAACCAATTAAATGATTCCAACAATAATAATTTAAATGTAGAATTTCCTAATGTTGACGACAATTTCACTTGCAGAAAATAGGGTGAATAAATTCTTCATAGATAGGACCGCAAAGAGCCTATCCTTCTTGAAAGATATGGAACAAAGACAACCTAAAGGGGAATTCTGCATTTATAGGACAAAGATTGGCTTTCGTTCAATCCCATGTCTCTGATAACTAGGTCATGGTTGCACTAGGGTCACTCTTGGGTCACTCTCAAGTACTGATGTGATATTGTTGTTAATCTCAAAGGGACTATGGTTGTTCTTTAAATATTTTAGATGTACATTCCAAATTGAAATAGGAAGTTCAAACATCATGAAGCCAAAAGATTTTCCATAACATTTCATGAATATCACAAATTATTTTCTACCACTTAAGTAGATTTAGCATTAAGCATTCAACAACTTATGGAAAACAAAATATTTTCAACAAAATTATTTCCATTCATTCAAATTTTGGAACATTTTCAAATATTTAAACATCTATTCTAAAACAAAGTATAAAAAATACTAAAAAATTAAAAGTTTCTCCTGATTATTCTCCATGGATGCCACAAAGAATTAATTAAAACAGAGCAAACCACTTTATACTTCACCGGATTTCTTCAAAAATACAAATAAAATGGTGCAAGATTTTAAAGAGAGGGACATCAAAATAAGGAACATCTACTAGGACCGAGATCAACCTACAAACACAAAATTGAAACAAAATAAACATCACCACACTTCCAGTATCTAGTATTCGGTTCTTTCACTTCTCTCATGACTCAGGCTCTGGGATTCTTCCTTCGCTTTTCTTCAATTGATACTCTTGGAAGGAACTTAATACTTGATGCATGCGTTCTTTTGAAATCCCTTGTGTTGCTTTCCAAGTGAGCTTGAGCCTAATATATTCTTCAGTTACTTGGAGTATGATATCATTCTTCTATGTTTTGTCTACTTCATAATTGGCTATAATATTTATGCACTGTATTATCTCATCAATGACCTCTTGCATTAGCAATTGAACATGATCTCTATTTATTCTTTCTATCCATTCCTTGAAGGCTTTAATTTATTTTCCTTCCTGTCCTAATGTTTGGGGATCAAAACCTTGATGTACTAATATTTTAATAAATTCTTGATTTTCACCAATCAATTTTCTGCATCCCACAGTGACCTTTTCAAATCCTTCAACACATTGTATTAACATGTCACCTCCCCATTTCAATTGTTTCTTCCATTTTTTTGGCAATGGAAGTTCATGTTCTGATATTACATCACTTTGTATTAACTCTTGGATATCTGACTGCATGAGAATTGCAATGTTTCACCTTTCTTCAATGACCTACTCCTAATGAAGTCTGCATTCATCTTCAAATATTTTTTATTTCTCTGAATGGTGGTATGCTTCCTTGTACTTCCTTATTGCATCTATAATAAATTATTCTCCTTGCTTTAAACCCAATACTCAATCCATTCTTCAAACATATTCATTTTACGATGAACTACAACAATTACATCTACTTGTTCTTGTGACATCAACACTAGATGTTGAGGTAGTTTGGCTTGCTCTCGACTAGATAAAGTTAATGAATTAATGAAATTTATGATATTGCTATCAGGATTCAACCGTGTAGTTTCGAGTCAAACTCATTGACCCATGTTTCGAGTTCATCGGAACCTTCATGATATCGAATGGTTCTCATTGCCTAGGTGATGCTCATTAGGTCATCGTCCAGGAGGTCAATCCATCTCGCTCAGCGCTTAACCAGGAGTTTTCTCCAGGTTAAGCCCGCTTGAGTTGTTACCCATTTGTAGCCGTGTTGTGCCTTATGAACCATTCATTCAGCCTTAGCTCATCAATTGATAAGCATTGCGTTCATGACAATGATTGAATCACCATCTTTGGACAGGAAGAATGACTTTTCTTATAATCGGCCCATCTATCATGACAGATACCTCCCACTCAGCCGCTCCATTAAGCTTTCCGCAGTTGCCCCCCCCGTGCCGGGAGAAAACTCCTTGGTTAAGCGAGCTGAGCAATACGGGATGGGTGACCTCCGACGGACTGCTTCACCTCTCGGAGCATCACCTAGATGCAATGAGTGCTAAGTGGACCATTCATATCATGAGAGATGGGTTCTTGAGAATTACTCAATGGAAACTTGGTGCGGCTAAATCTGAGCTCTCATAAGCATGCACAAATTAAAAAAAACTCAAGCGGCAACCTTGGAAAACCCTTGTTAAGCGCCTTAGTTTTGAGCACACTGGGATGGGTGACCTCCGGGACGGACCAGTGCTTCACCTCTGTGAGCATCACCTAGATGCAATGAGTGCTAAGTGGACCATTCGATATCATGAGAGATGGGTTCCGATGAACCACTACTCATGAAACATGGGTCAATGAGTTTGACTCAAAACTACACGGTTGAATCCTGATAGCAATATCATAATTTGACACGCTGTGGAAAATACCTCCTACTTATCAATTAATGAAATTTTCCAAGGTAGCAACCCATTCTTTCAATTCTCTTTTCTTTTGATTGTATTTTTGTACTCTGGCAATAGTAGTATTTAAATTCATTTTTATTTCGTCTAACTCTTGCTACCACGATGAGTGTCCAAGGTTAATACTTGTTATCTTATACTCCTTAGGCATTTTTTCATGTCTGTCCTTATCACCTATTGGAGTAGCTATCTGAATAGTTCTATTGCCATCTACATTTCTCTGTATGACATGTTTTGTCTTTGCTCTATGCCTAGGTTTAGGAGTACCTACTTCTTGTATGAAATTATTAAGATTTAAAGGTAGTACCTCCACTTCCATTGTAGAAGTTAATTCCTTGATTAACCAATCAGGGGTATCATCATCTTGTTGTACCTCTGTAACATTTCTTTATTCTTGTTTACCATTTTTTTAGGAACTTCTTCTCTTTGACTTGTCGCATGTTTTGAAATGGGAATTTCTTCAATGATATTTCACATAGATTTGAGATTGGTAGGATTTGACACTATCTCCTCTATTTGAAGACCTATATTTTCCTATCTATCCATATTTTCAACTTCATCTCTCTGAACATTATTTTCTTTATCTACTGCTACATCAGGATTCTCTTAATTTTCAATTTCATCTCTTGAAAACTGTGTAGCTTCTTCTTCTACAATTTCAATTTCAATTTCAGTTTTAGCATGGACTTTCTCTAGTTCTTCAAAGACCTATGAATGTTCATCAATATTTGGCACATTCCCAAGTGAAGTCTAGGAATGAAGAGTATCTTCAACAATTCTTTCATCAATAGGATCTTGCTATGTAGTCTCCCCTATTTCCATTTCAAGTACGCTAGGGTTTCCTACCTCTGAGGTGAGCATTCCTTGAATAAACTCTTCTTCTTCAACATTTTTGGGGTTAGAACCTTCATCTTGAATTTCTTCTGTCACTGGATGTGCCATGGGTTTATCATTATACTTATTTTCTTTCACTCTCTCCCACATAGCACCCCATTTTTCCACTTGTTCTTTAATTCTAGCTTCATCATCTTCAAAAATTTCCTCTAAAGCTATAGGAGTCCCTCCCAGAGCTTTTTTAATACTAGCCATATTAACAAAAGGTGGAGAGGTAAATAGAGTTGCAACCCTTTAAGATGCAGACCTGGTTTGAGCACCAACATTTTCTATTGCTCCTATTCCTTCATCAATAATTACTCTTGTTCTTGGTTTTGTTGTAGAGGAAGATGCACCTTTAAATCTTACTTTTAATTTATCTTTACTTGTCTCCACATCTTTTTGTTTATCAAATGGTTTTATGTGAACTTCTTGTCTTGTAGTTTCAAGGGTTCTTTCTTCAATTCTAATACTTGGAGCCACCTTACTAGTCTTTCTTTTCTTCTTGGTAGGCTCTCCACTTTCAAATGTCATCTCATATCTTCATCATCAACACCTGGGTCTGGAATGGGTTCATCATATACCCTATCATCATTGTAGAATTGGGTCAACACCTGGCTATCATCTTCTTCCAACTGATCTGGGATATCATAAAGCTTGGGCATTTGAGCAAATCTTAGAGGCATTCTTTCATATTTTCTTCTTCTTACCACGTGCTCATCTTCACAGTTAAGCCTATAATCTTCTAAATGTGGTAGATGAGCACAAAAACCAACAATATTTTTAGCAATATTTCCTTCAATATCATAATACACTCTCTAGAATGGGCACTCTTCAAAATGGTATGTACTTAGTTCTTCTTCACACAAGTCAGTTACTTTAATTGCACTACACTTATACTTTCCTATTGTAATGGGAGATCTAAAAGAGGCCTTTTTGTGACCATGGTTATGAAGAGCCTAAGATGGTTTCAACTATCTCACTAGTTCCAATAAAATAATTTTATCTGTAGGATACTTGGGCAGCATGAATGGATTTCCATCAAATCCCTTCACTCTAATATAGGTGTAAGTTGGGAACTATATGTACCAACTCCCATAGGCTAAATGGCACTTTGTGCTTCCAGGGATAATATTTTAGCTTTATCACCTTCCATTGTTCTAAAAAATTTCATGGAGAACAAATCATTAACTTTCTTGCAATCATATTTATACCCATGGATGGTGATTTGGGGTATATGTGCATATATCAAATTGTTACCAACTTTTGTGCCCAGAGTACCAATCTGTTTAAACCCTTGTTTATTGGTTCTCATAGCACAAGATTAAATAACATACGATGACATGTAGAAGCATCTAGTTTTGGGAAATGTAGTAATATGTTCATGTAGTTTGTCACTTATCAGTTTTCCCCAATGAAATTCCACACGACCCTCTATCATGCGAGATATTATCACAAACATCTAGGGTTTGAATTTGCTTGCATCTCTTAAACTAGCTACTCTTCTCAACAAAGTTATAATATCATGCATTTCTTGTTTAAACATAGACCTTTGAATTACCTTGGTCTATTGTGTAATTGGCTATTGGCACCATTGAGTGCTCATAATTCCTCTATTACACTCTTCAACATTCTAATATGTCTTGGCCTTAGCCTTTATGTCAACATTGAACATCTATGTGTAACTGGGGAGACCAAATGTGCAAATGATTCCTTTCTGTGGCAAGTCTACGTAAATTATCCCTTCTTTCTCAAAATTCCCCTTGGTTGGGTTGTAATGATTTATACATTGCATAACTAATTTAGGAGCCTCCATTGGTGGTGGAAACCCTCTCGCAGGAAATAACCCATTTGCCACAACATTCTTGGTGCATTGAGAAGCATTCTCTTGTAATATCCGTGAATGAATCCCAATGTCAGAAGACCATCCCATATGAGTTTCTATAACCACTACGTTGATGGGTACAACTTGTGAATTGCAATACTTAAATTCATGTTCTGCCCTTGCGTCATAAGTGCTCATTTTGTATAATGTGTTTTGTAGTTTTCATAATATGTGTCTTGTGTGCGAGTTAGGGTTAAATTTAACCAAAACTTACAGTTTATAAAATTTTCAATCCATTTTTTATTAAATTTGATAAATTAGAGAATAATCAGCATTTCAATTTCTGAATGGAAATACCATCATCAAGATTTTCTAGCTTAAGAAACACTTAACAAGGTATCAGTTATTCAAAACATACCTAGTTTTGGTTAGTAGTGGTGATATTTCATAATGCAACTTCAAAACCCTTGGTAGCTGTGTCTTGGTTTCTCAAAATTTACCTCTCCTTGCGTGCCAATGTCATTTCATTAATTCAATTTCCTTATCAAATTTACAATATGACAAAAAATGGAGTGTTGCAAAAGCAATTGCATGCTTGAGGTGGTGACAAGTACATAGGTAGTTCACCACCTTCATTAATTACCTATTATTTCACATTATTTCCTAGAATAAAGGTGAAATCATTATGGATTATTGTCCAAATCACAAACACCTAGGTTTCTACGCTAGCTCACTATTTGAGAAGGAAGATGACGCAGTGATTATACATGGCAATCAGATGTCATGCTGATTCTTTGTAAGGTATATGTCATTAAAGATACATGATTGATTGATGATCACCAAGATTAAAGCTTTTTGGTATTTATTTTGAAAAGAAAAAATATCAGGATCTGGGAAATACCCTCTAAGGAAAGAGAAAAAAAATGGAATGAGAGGAAAGACCGAAAACTGAGTCTAAAATATAGATTGAAAATTTTCAAAGTAGACTCTCTAGTTCCCGACTTTTGAGAAAAGGAAACAAATAAAAAAATACTAGACTCTGATAAAAAGGAAATTATCGAGATTGAAAACTCTGATCAATGAAATACCAAACAGAGCTAGAATCATATGAAGATACCAATTCCCCTTGGCGCAAACATAGGACTTCAAGACTCCAGTTTTCAGTAACATATTAAAATTTGTGAATAGATTGAAACACTGAATCCAGAAAAAAAAAAGGATATAACAACAAAGTGGCCAAGTGAAAATGAAAGAGAAATAAACAACCAATTGAGCAGTAAAATGACGCCAAAGAAAATGAAAGCAAAAGAGGAGTAGAGAAAAAGGAAAAGAAAGGGGAGTCCACATTTTTCCAAGGGGAAAAATGGGGCGTGTTGTGAGACCACACAACACCTAACTCGAAGTATTGATTTTTTTATAAATTTAGCTAGCCCATTATTTTTTACTTCAACCTAGTTTTGTAAAATAAATGAATTTATATTGAATTCTATGTTGGAAAAAACTATGAAAAATATTTTTTATCCAAGGAAATGGGCTAATTTAATGTGCGATATATTAAAATTATGGATTTTAATGGATAGAAACTGAGACTTGAAAAATTAAGCCAAAATTTTATAAATATAGGAGGATAACATAATTAGAAAGCTATCGTATGTAGTTTATTAGGTCAATATATAAAATAAATCATCAATTCAAAATTATATTTTGTCTCAAAAAATAAATTAATTTATGCCATGTAATGAAAGAAAGCTTGGGTAATTATTTTAAACTTCCACTTCTCTAGTAAACCAAGGACTAAAAAATTGATAATTATATTTAGTAAGAAATTAACCTCAATAAAAGACTTGTGAATAAAAATTCTAATAAATATTTGAAAATAAAATAATCTGATTTAAGGGATTAGCACTAGAATCAATGAAAATGAAATGATTTTTGTGTTGCTCTAGATTGAATCATCATAATAATAAAATTATTTTCCGTGATTTGATTATTATTTCAAAGTTTGAACTTGGCATAGAAAGTAATGTAGATTGATTTTGAGTATTTTCTATTCAATCCCAATTTTTATGGGTGTAATTTGTAGTGTGAGATTGGACTTTTGTATACAATTAAATTGATAGAATGTGTTCCTAAAAATTGTTTTCACCTTCACCTTCTTCATATATAAATTTAGAAAGGTTTTGGATCATACTCACTTATCCATCATCAAAATGAGAATACAATAGTAATTAGAACTAAAAACATAGTTATCTAAATAGGAGAGAAGTGCAAGGATAAAGGAAGAAATGAAGCATGCAATGGATGTTAGGAGGGAGGAAAGAAAAGAAATAAAAATAAAATATTCACTCACTAAAATATGAAATATAACAAAAATAATTATAATAATGAAAAAAACTAGATGGTTTATTAGTAATTGGTTTCTTGTTGTTTTATATAAATGAAAATTAGATGAGATTGAAAAAAAAAGATAATTGATGTCATACTAAGAATAAATCAATAGTAAAGTTGGTCACCTCCTCTAGTTGTGTTGAATCGACATCCTTTTGTTGCGAGTTAAGAATCCTTTTGTTGTAGGTTAATGGGTTCTTGACTATAGGGGATTAGTTTTATTATGATCTGTAGAACAAAGAGCTTGATATAGAGATTAATGGTTGAGAAATGGGAAAAAAATTATGACCGACCAATAGTCAATATGCAAAAACTGATAGATCTACTGGCTTTCGTCGGCCTCGAATCCCTGACAGGCACACTTTTCAGTCTCATAGGCCCATGAGAAATGTAGGCTAGTATCACATAGACTTAAAAACGCAGTCGGTTAGGCATAAATTTTCAAGACACAATTGGAGGCCTTTCAAATTGGAAAGGCATTTGGATAGACACAAGCAACCATTTTTTTATATCTATGAGGAAGAGGGTATGTGCAGGATCATCATGGAAAAAACAAGCCCTTAAGTGGTAAAAAATTTAGAAAAATTAGAGTTAGGCAACTTGACATAAAAATTTGAATACATTATCTATATTATTTCAAAAATATGTAAGAATAAAATTTGTAGAAAATTTAATGTAGTTTCTAAACTACTAGGTTTATTTTAAAAAGAAGAAATCTATTTGGTGAAAATTTGAAATTTCAATGCAATAGTACTTGAATTTAAGGGAAAAAATAAGAAGTGGGTGTTTGTATGACCACCTTAACCACAATAAAAGGATAATATATTTTTATAAGATTTTAGATATAAGTAGAGGACTCATGTCTCGATGTGATGCATATTTTTTTTGTAATTTTTTTCCAAATAAATAATTAATTATGATTTTTTTATTACAACTTTTAAAAAATATAAAAAAACATGTGTCTAACCAACTTAACTTGGTCAAAACTTCATGAAATTCATTTTTTCTTTTTTTAATACTATAGTATGTGAAGCATAGAATGTGATGCATGTTTCGGATTCAAAAAATGTGATACTATTTGAAAGCTATAGATTTTTTCAATCAACCTATCAATCAAGACTTTAGTCACAATTCAAATAGAAAATAAATAATAATAACTTATTAAATTCAAAGTAAAGCATAATTTATATTTGTGGAAAGCTGAGAATCTCCTTTAAAAACCCTTTTCGTTTCATCAATTTTGGGTAAAAGAAAAGTCGTCAGCCACATACCCTACACATTCCCATCATATTGCCACTTTTTGGACCATCATGATCTTGCATATACCCAAGAGAAATTTATAGATAGAGACATGAGATACCATGATTGTTTGGATTCAAAAAGCGAAAAAGATCTAAGGTCAACAACGTGCCTCCAAAAACTTGTGAATAGCAAGGGTTTTGGGCATGAAGAAGGTCTCTTCAATCCAAACCATTTGCATGTAGATTTCTGGGGAGGAAAAATCCTTTTGGGCTAGGCAAATGTAGTCTCTACCCAAAACAAGTGTTTTCAGCAAGGCATTCAAAAATTCACGCAGAGACCTCAAAATGGAGGTAACACGATTATCCACAAGCTACCTTCTCATAATCTAAAGGTATCACTTCCTCCACAAAAACAAGAAGGAACATGTACCAAAACATATCCTTTGCATGTAGAGTTAGCTAAGGAACATGCAAAGCATTCCAAAGTTCATACCCTGCCTAGCTCTACATGAGGGAAAAATGAAATAGGAAAGGGTTTCTAGAACTCAATCTCCAAGATTCCTCATAATGGGGTTTTAATGGTCACAAGGAGCAGGAGAAAAAAACATTTGGAGGTAAGAAAGCACCCACACAAACTCACGAGTTCAAATCTCTTGCCAAACATAAAAGAGGAAAGAGGTCAAAGGCTAAAGCAAATATAAAGGAAAAAGAGCAAAGAAAATAATGGAGAAGAAAAGAAGCAGAAAAAATGGTCCAGGAGAATCAAACTACTAAAATAGGGGAAGAGAGTTCCAAGAATGAGGACACAGTCTTGCCAACACAACAATAGGGTGTTGTTAGGGTTACCTTCCAAGAACATCTTCTATAGCCACAAGTCTAGGATCTAAGAGAAAAAGCACTCATATGTAAGTTCTAGAATCGTACATTGGATTTAAAAAACTTAAAGAGCTTAATATTTGATGAATGGGAAGGAATAGTTAAAATTTTCTATCTAGATCAAGGGAAAGGAATTTTTGTTGTTTGATTTTCTGATAAAGCTTATAAAGATGAGGTGTTCAAAATCCAATCATGGTCATTTCAAGGATCAAGTTTATATATGCAACATTGGAATCCAAACTTTAAATCAGAGGATTTTAATGCTTGTTTTATTCCCTTTTTGTTGCAAATGCATGCATTACCTTTGGAATATAGAGAATTGAACTTGATTGAAATGATGGCTAACCAAATAGGCATCTTTCTCAAGCATGACTTTAAGTTCTTAAATAATCCATCAAAGCCAATAAGGATGTGTGTATTAACTGATACAACAAAAATATTTCCAAAACACGTAGAGATTACATATAAATTTGGAAAATGGCAACAATAAGTCATATTTGAAACTCCTTAGAATGCATGTGATAAATGTCATATGTTAGGATATTCTAGAGTAGAATGTACAAAGATTATACAGGACCAAGGTCCTATTAGTCAAAAAAGGGGGCATAAAATGGAATTGATCCAAGGTGGATCAACATCCAATTATTGTGTAGAGATAGTTTGTAAGTGCAATAGAAATCAATTTTCACCAAAATTTTAACAACAACACACTTATCTTCAGTCAATAGGACAAGGGAGCATTTAAAAAAAGGCTATTCACAAATTTACATAGAAATTAAATTTCATTATCCATAGATTTGGGTAAATATCTAGACTTGTTGGGAAAAATACAAATGGGGTACACTCTCAACTTATATTGCCCATCTTTTCAGATTTCTAAATGTTAGTTAAATGAAGTGGTCAAGAAATTAATGTTCCAAGATTCAAGTTTATTGATAATGGCTAGGGAACAAGAAGGTCAAGATCTACGATTGATTGTTTCAAAGGATCCATCTATAGATTTAGAATGGTTAAAACTACATGATATGCCAACAAATAAGAAGAAGGTTCTCAATGCACAATTAGAAATTCTTGCAAAGAAGAACCTCATATCAGTAGGAGAAGAATTAGTTGATAATATAGCAGAAGAGATGACAAAGGAGGGCATATTTTTGGATTGTAGTCTTGTAAAAGAAAAGGAGAAAATTACAAGTACTGAATTAGAGGAATTAAACTAGAAGGAACAAATAAATTTGATATCAAAATATCAAGTACTGAGCCAATCTATAGTAGAGGAAGTATTAGGTTTTGAATTTATGCAATCTTTGTATGTATCTCAAACTCTATTTCAATAAGTGAAAAAGAAATCTCCTAGAAAGAGAGGTCGAAAATCAAAACTTACAAAGTTGTGGGAGGAAATAGATGATAGAATTTAGAGAACATTATATGACTCCCTAGAAAACATAGCCAATAAACGCCCGAGGAGAGCTTTTTTCTCTCCTCGCATGCAATGAGGATAGTATCTTGGAATGTCAAGGGAATTAATACCCCTAACAAATGAGCTTGCATCAAAATTAGAATTGATAGATGCAGAGTTGATATTGTGATTCTTCAAGAAACAAAAATGTTAGTAGACACATATGAAGCCACAATACAAAAATAATAGTTGTGGAAATCAATACAGTCACCTACTCAAGGAGCATAAGGGGGGTTAGTGGCATTATAGAATCCAAAGATAGTTAGTGTAGATTCATGCAAAAATGAAAGTAATTGGAAGCTATTGGAAATAAAAAAATAATGATTTAAAGTTAGATTCCTATTTAATATTTATGGGCCAACATCTACTTCTGATAAGAAAAGCTTGTGGGATCAGCTTACACAATTAATAATTAGTTTGGGGGATGAGAAAGTCATTCTGGTAGGAGACTTTAATACTATTTCTTATCTCCAAGAAAAGAAGGGGGTATCATTCCTCCTCCTAAAGTAATAGCAGACTTCAACTCTTTCATTAATTCAAATGCTTTAAGGGATTTGTTTCCATCTAAAGGTAGCTTTACATGGACAAATAGAAGGAAAGGTTTCCTCCAAATAGTAGTAAGGTTGGGATAGATATTTGGCCTCTTCTAATTGGTTCAACCTAAATCATGATTTGGTGTCTGATATATTTCTTTTTTATAGACTTGGATCACTATGCAATCTCACTCAGCATTTCAAATGTTTCCTCTCCAAAAATCATGTCATATTCTAAATTTGAAAGTATGCAGTTTAGATACCCTAATTTCTTGGATTTGGTACATCAATGGTGGTATACAACACCATATGAACAAGGAACTTGATGATGTTCCAACTATTCAAAAATTTAATGCACCTCAAGCAACAACTTATAAAATGGAACAAAGAAGTTTTTGAGAATTTTTTCCATTAGAAAGAGCTAATTCGAAGGAAACTAGAAGAGGTATATGAGTAGATTATTCAGCATGGTCTGGATGAATCCTTACATAACAAACGAAAGAACTTGCAAGGAGAATGGAAAGAACTATGTGCAAGAGAAGAAATGTACTAGAGAAAAAAATCAAGGGATTTGTGGTTAAGGGAGGGTGATTTCAACACTAAATATTTTCACGCTTCCATGCAGATTAAAAGGGATGCCAAGGTAATCCAATCTGTTCAAGAAATATCAACTAGTAATTGGCTTACTAAAGAAGAAGATATAAATAAAGAATGTGTAAGGTTCTTTCCAAAACTCTTATTAGCACCTCAGGGAAGAAATGAACAAAATGATAAGGATGAAGTAGATTTGCTAGAAACAATTCCAAAACTTGTCACTGAAAGTTATAATGAAGCTTTAATGAAACTTTTTTCATTATAGGAAGTAAAAAAGGGTATTTTTTCTTTGGCTACAAATAAAGCACCTGGTCTAGATAGCTTTATAGCTCTATTTTTTCAAAAATGTTGGGATATATTGTGCTTTGATCTATTATGGGCCATTGAAGAATCAAGAAGAATGGTACACTATTAAAACAATTCAATGTGACAAATATAGAAATCTTGCCTAAAGTGAAGGATTTGAATTCTTTTGTAGAATATAGGCCAATCTCATTATGTCATACAATATATAATATTTTTACTAAGGAAATATACTTAAGGTTTTAGCCCATCATTCCAAGGATCATATCTCAAGAACAAGGCAGTTTTTGTTCCTAAAAGAGAAACAATAGAAGGAGATATAGTAGCCCATGAAACTCTACATTCAATTTCTACTACTGATGCCTCTTCTATCATCATAAAATTGGACATGATGAAATTGTACAATAAATTCAACTGGAAATTCTTGAAAAAAGTACTTTTAAGTTTTGGTTTCAGTGCAAAATGGTGTAGATGGATAATAACATATCTTTTAGTGGAAAATTTTTCAATCTTACTTAATGGTTCTTTTACTGGTTTTTTTGGTGCATCTCAAGGTGACATGAGGCAAGGGGATCTACTCTCACCAGGTTCCTATTCATAATCATGGCTAAGTCCTTAAGAAAATTCATTACAAGTAAGCATTTGCAGGGTCTTTGGAAAGGGGTCCAAATTGGGGATACAGGCTTAGTAGTATCACATTCTCTCTTTGCAGATGACACCAATCTATTTGGAAGAGCTACTATTGAAGAAGAAAAAAAGATAAAGAAGGTCTTAGAAAAATATGCATCAGCTTCAAGATAAAGGATAAATGCATCAAAATCAAAAGTCTACATTCTTAACACACAGAAAGAGGTTGGTGAGAAGATAGTCAGAATTCTTGGCTTCCAACAAGAAGTATTTCCTTTTTCTTACCTAGGAATCCCTTTCCTTTCGGGCCCAAACAAGGCAACATATTGGGTTAAAGTAATTAATAGATTGAAATCAAGGATATTTCTATGGAAATACAGATGGCTATCTTTTTTAGGGAGAATACTTTTGGTAAAAGCAGTCCTATCTTTGATTCATAATTATTTTCTTGCAGTCCTCAAAGTGCCAAGGTCTGTGATATTAGAAACTGAGAAAATTATTAGAATTTTTATTTGGAAACATAATATTGATGAAAAGAAGAAGGTTCCTCTAATGTTGTTAGAGGGAATGGCACAAGAAAAATGTCAAGGTGGAGCTAGAATTCACAATCTAAGAAATAGAAATAAAGCCTTTTGAGAAAAACTTGTTTGGAAGATGTATGTAAATACAAAAGCTAAATGGTGTAGAATTTTTCAAGAAAATTATTTGGATAATCATGATCCACCAAGAATTCTCACCATCTCTAACCGTCCAAAAGGATCTGCTATGTGGAATTTTCTGATCTCTTGCAGAAAACTAATCACTACATATATCTCTTGGGAGGTAAATAATAGAGAGAGTATTACATTTTGGAGTGATTCTTGGAATGGAAACCCTCCTTTACAAAATGATCCCAATCTATCTCATTCAAGGGAAGTCTTAAAGCATTCATGGGGGGAGAATTTTCTAGATTATGTGCAATCAGTTGAAGCTATGTCAAGGAAAGTGATTTGGAAAAATATATCACACCCTGCTCTTTCTCCACAACAGTGTAATGGGTTGCAAGAAATGTTGAACTAATGTGTGGTGTTTCTCTCCTCAAAGCCAAACAAACTTATATGGGCAGCATCCTATGATGGCAATTATATAGTAAATCAAGGTTACAGGGCTTTATGTCAGAAACCAGGTCAACTTGCTCCACAAAGGGAATTTTCCTTTTGTTGGGATAGCAAGATCTTACCAAAGGTTGGGAATTTTTCTTGGTTGGCACTAAAAAAGAGAATCCTAACAAGTGATCAATTATCTAAGTTAAAGATAGAAGATCCCTTCAAGTTCCCATTGTGTAATGAGGAATTAAAAGAGGTTGATCATTTGTTTGTTAAATTCAGCATTGCTCAAGAATGTTGGGTTTTTGTTTTGAATAAGCTTAATTTTCAAACTCCTTTGCCAAATAAATTATGGGATTTATTTCAAAGTTGGTCGGTTTTATTCAAATCCTCCTTTTTTTTATGCATTTGGCAAGTGGTCCCGTCCTTAGTTTTATGGAATTTATAGTGAGAGCATAACTTGCATATTTTCAGGAAAACAACATCCTCAATTGAGAAAGTGAATGGAAAAATTGAGAAGGTACTAGTCTCTGAGTCTGTGAACACAAGTGTGCAGAAGTTTAAAGGCCTTAATTTAGTCTTCACAAATTGGGAAAATTTGATAATACATAATTGGAAGAGCTTAATGTTGCCACTTCTAGGTAGTCTTTTACAATCAAAGGTGGGGAAAAGTGACAAAAAGCACATCAAATGGAAGGCACCTCAAGATGGTTACATAAAACTGAATTTTGATGGGGCCTCAAGAGGGAACCCAAGGAATTAGGAGTAGGTATCTATTTATGGGATTCAAGGGGAAAGGTGATTGCAATTAGTTCAAATCATCTTTCAAATGGATCGAATAATCTTGCAGAAGAAAAACCATTACTCATAGGTTTGGAAATTGCATGGAAGCTTGGCATTTCAAGTTTGCATATTGAGGGAGACTCCTTGGTGATCATTAATGTGTGCAAAGTAAAACATATTCAAAATTGGAGTTTACAATATGTTCTTGATAGGGCTTGGTTTTTGTTGGAAATTCTTTAGAGCTATCGGATTACTCATATATATCGAGAAGGTAACAAACTAGAAAATTGTTTAGAAAACATGGGGTGCAATAACCAATAATTTTATATTGTTCAAGAAATTAGTTGCTTGAAAGATTATCCTCAACTAGAGGAAATTATACAATAGGATACACTAAATCTTGATCAAGCCATGGATATGAATGAGAGTTTTTGAGATCATTGCATATTTATCTTATGACCTTAAAAAGGGATGCTCGTTATGATAAGTATGAGGAGCTAGCTGGAATCTACACAATAATGATTTTAATTAAGCCTCATTGTGCACAAATGAGCTTGGCAGTTTACCATGACTTAGTAAGATAGACAAGTCAATATGCATTATTGGAAATTTGGTGGAGGATTTAAATTATATTACATCCAAGTTAGCAACTTGTTTCACATGCATTTCAAAGCTCTCTAATCTGCATGGCAATATTGTTGCCATCTTTGAACTAACATGTGTTATTTGTAGGTACTTTTTTAATAATGATAAGACAAGGGTTTGTGCTTTCATCATTTTCTAGGTGGGGAAGTAGAAATGATATAGTAGATGGGGTTGTCTCGCATGAACCATCTTCATTTGAGGATCATATCAATCTGGAGACCGTATGCTTAAAGGTTTGGGTAATAATGGTGGTATTCAAAATTTTCATTAAACTTATGTCATCGATTAGGGCTATTTTGATTGAAACCGCATTGCATTACAAATATCATATATTACATTCTCTAAATTGAGCAAGACAAAGTGTAAGTTTCCATAAATAAATCAGTAAAGATTGAAGTGGGTGTGGTTGCAAGTGTTAAGGCTCATCTGACAATGACTTATCAACCATGGAATTTCTACTTACAACTCAAATCATAGAAATGGGAGAGGTCATTTGAAGGATATCTGGCACAAGAAGATTTAGCAATCTTGTTCAAACTAAATTACCCAAGGGTGGAAGATTCAGTCTACACAATCATTAGGTACCATGTTATCAACCCCAAAGCAAGGATAATTCTTTAGCCATCCCAGGTGTTGTCAATTTTTCCTTCAAATTTAATCGATTTATGTCAATCTTTAGAAGATGTTGAGAAAGTAGCAGGGAAGTTTGTGAAAGATAAACTTCTAAAAGATAATGCTTTGCAATTAGTTGTGCAAAACTATAATTTCTTTGAGGGAAAAGGGTATATAGAAGGGTTATTTCCTAGGAAATTCCTCAATCAACGTCAAGGTTTTCAGGAAATCTATGATGGGGTTAAGATTGCATTTGAATACAATAATGATAATATCTTCTTGAAAGCATTGAATAAAAACTCTTAGTTTATCTGCCCAAATATGGAGGGTTCTTTTAAAGAGAAATACTACTCAATTTTTTTCCTCTGTTCACATGAATGCTTGTTACTCATCCCAAATCCAAAAATGGACTAGTTGCTTACAACAAACCAGGTGCTCTTTAATCTAGGTTCTCATTCATCTCCAAATGTAATGGTGGGTCGTGGCATTCGCATGGCAGGGAAGAAGAGGAAAGCACAAGACTTAGAAGAAGACCGTGTTGAAGAAAAAGATAGTTGTGAAGAAGGTTAGGGAGAAAATTCAGTGGCTCAAATGGATGAAGATTAGTTTGGAATAGAATTAGGGTTTCATTAAAAATCTTGTAATATTTTTGTTCAGGATTTGGGTTTGGATTTGTAAGTTGGGATTGTAAGAAACAAGTCAAATGCATAAGTTAGACAGTCAATATATGCATAAGTATAAAGGATTGTAATTGGGCATGGTATGGGATATGATATGGGGTAGTAAAATTTTGTTTTTCTACAACACATATAAACAAAATGTTGGGTAGTATTTTGTTGGATATGATTCAATACTCTAATAAACTCTATGTAAAGTTTATATATTAATATATATTACATGCATATCTTTCCTTTTATCAAATATTAAAAAAAAAAAAGAATAAAGGAATAATTAAATTTGTCTATGTGAGATAAATTATTAAGACAATAGTTAAAAGTCCATAGATGTAAATAACAATAACATTGACACACAAAATAATCAAAAACAAAAATATTAAAAAAAGACTAATAAAATATACAGTTAATCCCAAAGAAAAATAATTATAAGTAAACAATTAAATTCATATTTCTACAAATTTAACTAAACTAAATTAACGCTAGTGTGAGTGTGATCCTATTAAATGAGAACAATAAACAAAATTTAAATCATCCATTTTCATTTTTTCATTGGTTAAGGCTATTTAAAAACGCGTATAAATAGAAGGAATGCATTTCTTGGTTGATGGTAACTGACAGCATATATACGCAATCAATTAGGTCCGAGAATAATTCTCGGAGCATAAAAATGGTATTGTGTGTATGTTCATGATAGCGGGCAGAGGCAAAGAAATTAAGCGAAAAATAAAATATCGTGCTGCTGCACAATAACAAAATTCTTCTTTCACATTGCTTGAGTGAAAAATATTTACACGAGTTCTTTATATAGAAAACTTTACATACATTAAGAAAATTCTAGAATATAGGCCAACATATTATTTTTATTATTTTACCTAACCCTAAACTTCTAGAAATTACCTAACCCTAGCCAACATAAAAGTATAAGTAAAAATAAATAAAAACTTAACCTACAACTGGTAGAAATTACCAGAATATTTTAACACTCCCCCCTAATTTCTACCAGAAACTATATTAATATTTACAATGCCCAAAACTCTTCTCAAAAATTCAAATTGCTCTTGTGCTAAAGCCTTTGTAAAGATGTCTGCAAATTGTTCTTCAGATCTGCAATGTTGTAGATTGATTTCTCCATTGTTCACTAACTCCCGAATAAAGTGATATCTGGTATCAATATGTTTTGTCCTCTTGTGAAAAACATGATTCCTTGATAGTGCAATGGTGGACTTGTTGTCACAATATATTGTAGTTGGATCCTCTTGTTCATGCAGTAGATCCTTCAAGACTCTTCTCATCCACACTACTTGACATGTTGCTGATGTTCCTGCTACATACTGTGCTTCTGCTGAAGAAATTGTCACTATAGGCTGCTTCTTTGATGACCATGCTACAACACCTGTTCCAAGATGAAATGCATATCCAGATGTACTTTTTCTATCATCAATACTTCCTGCAAAATCACTATCTGTATATCCCACCAACTGAAATTTATTTGAAGTAGAATACAATATGCCATGATTCATAGTTCGTACAATGTACCTTAATAATCTTTTTCCTGCTTGCCAATGTGAATTCTTTGGTGCATCCATAAATCTTGAAATCAAACTTACTCCATGCATTATATCTGGTCTAGTTGCTGTGAGATACATCAAACTGCCAACCAATTTTCTAAATATAGTTGAATCAAAATCAATCTCATTATCTTCTCTACTTAGTTTTGTGCCTATTGCCACAGGTGTAGAAACTGGACTACAATTTATCATTCTAAACCTTCTCAAAACATCTTTTGCATATTTATTTTGACAAATGAAAATTCCTTTATCATTTTGTGTTACTTCAATGCCAAGAAAATATTTCATCAACCCCAAATCAGTCATTTCAAATTCCTTCTTCATTGCTGATTTAAACATGTCAATAGAAAGATTACCTGTAAAAATTAAATCATCAACATACAAGCAAACAATTAAAATCTGACCTTGCTCATTGACTTTGGTGTATAGAGTAGGCTCACTAGTACTTCTGTTGAATCCATTGTTTATCATGTATGAATCTATCCTACTGTACCATGCTCTTGGAGCTTGCTTCAATCCATAGAGTGCCTTCTTTAACCTGTAAACTTTGTCTTCATAACCTTTTATTTCATATCCTGGTGGCTGCTGCACATAAACCTCTTCTTCTAAATATCCATTCAAGAAGGTTGATTTAACATCCATTTGATAAACCTTCCATTCATTTTGAGCTGCAATAGCTAGTACCATTCTAATAGTGTCAAGTCTTGCTACAGGTGCAAATGTTTCATTATAATCAACTCCATATTCTTGAAAAAATCCTTTAGCTACTAGTCTTGCCTTATATTTGTCAATTTCTCCATTTGCATTATACTTAGTTTTATAAACCCATTTTACACCAATGCAATCTTTTTCCTCAGGAAAATCAACTAAATCCCATGTATCATTCTTCTCAATGGATTCCATTTCATCATTCATTGCATTAATCCAATGTTCTTCCTTAATTGCATCTTCAAAATAAATAGGATCTTGAGCAAATAAAGCAAAATTTGATTGCAAATCTATCCTATCTCCTTGATCATAAATTTCTTGCAAACTTCTAGATTTCTTGCTTTTAAGCTTTGATCTTAATGATGCAAGTGTAGTATTTGATTCATCACTTACTTGTGGACTTGAAGATTCTCCTTGCTCAATTTCTCCTTGTGTACTTCTTAATGGTGTTTCTCCTTGTTCATTTGATTGATCTCCTTGGTTTCCTTGATCTTTTTCTTCTTGTTCATTATATGGCAATGTTGCAACACTTGTAATTGTTTTGTCTATGTTTCCATCCCAAGATTCTTCCTCTTTGAACACAACATCTCTACTTACAATGACTTTCTTGGTAATAGGATTAAACAAATTATATGCCTTAGATTGTTCATCATAACCAATAAAAATGCATTTTTCACTTTTATCATCCAACTTACTTCTTGTTTCCTTGGGCACATGTGCAAATGCAATACAACCAAATATTCTGAAATGAGAAACACTATGATGCTTACCACTCCATGCTTCTTGTGGAATCTTGTCCCTCACAATCTTCATTGGACTTCTATTCAAAATATAAATTGTGCAAGCTACTGCTTCAGCCCAATACTCATTAGGTAGGTTCTTTCCTTTCAACATGCTCCTTTCCGTTTCCATTATTGTTCGATTCTTTCTTTCTACAACACCATTTTGCTGAGGTGTGTAACTTGTAGTAAACTGCTTCTTTATTACATGATACCTGCAATAATCCAAAAACTCATTTGACTTGAATTCACCTCCTCTATCTAATCTCAATACCTTGATCGGTAGGCCACTTTGTTTCTCAACCAATGCTTTGAATTCCTTGAACTTTCCAAATGCCTCAGATTTATATTTCAAAAAATAAACCCATGTTTTCCTACTAAAATCATCAATGAATGTTAGAAAATAAATGCTTCCCCCTAAAGATGGTGTTTGCATTGGACCACATATATCAGTATGCACAATTTCTAATGGTGCCCATGCTCTATATGACATTCCCTTTGGAAAACTTGTTCTATGATGCTTGGCCAAAATACAACCTTCACATGAACTTAATGGTGCTTCAATAGGGGGTAAGCCTCTTACCATTTCTTTCCTTTTCAATAAACACAATCCTTTGAAATTAAGATGACCATACCTCAAGTGCCATATCCATGCTTGATCTTGACTTGATGCCTTGAAACTTGCTTCAATATTCTCCATTAATTCATTTTTCATTTGAAGTGGGAACATTCTATTATTTGTCATTTCAACCTTTGCAATCACCTTATTACTAGGAGGAATATCAAATATAGTGCACACATTATTTTCAAAAACAACTCTATAACCCTTTTGAGAAATTTGTCCCACACTTATGAGATTATGCTTCAAACTAGGTACAAAATAAACATTAGGAATAGACTTCTTACTAAGCTTTGTCATCACATTAATTGCACCTTTACCCATGACTGCAACTGTATTATTATTCCCCAATTTAATTTCTGATTTCACTGAAGTATCCAAATTTTCAAACAAGTCTTTATTTCCTGTCATATGGTTACTGCAACCACTATCTAGAAACCAAATGTTACTTGAACTTTCTTGAACTACATGACAACTAATGAACAATGTCTCAGAATTACTCTCAGAAAAATTTGCAGTTTGCTTTCCCATATCAGCTTGCTTCTTTCGACATTCATTTGCAATATGACCATACTTCTTGCAATAGTAACATTGAACATTTGATTTGCCATACCTTTGTGATGCTTGATTGTTATAGCGTCCCCTTGAATTGAAACTTTGATTTCTCCATCCTCCTGGATCTGGACTCTTCCTTTCTTCTCTTTGAAAATTTCTTCTTCCTCTTCCTCTTCCTCTGAATCCTAGATTTCCTCTTCCTCTGCCTCTGCCAAATGTCATTTGTGCTTTGAACGCACTCTCCAATGAGGTATTATTATTCTTGTTCAATCTCAACTCATTATTTTTTAAAGTACCAAACAACTCATCTATTGAATATGTTGACAAATCCTTAGTTTCCTGAATTGGCACAAAAATAGTATCAAATTTAGTAGGCATACTTCTTAAGATCTTTTCTACAACCTTTTGATATGTTAGTTCATCACCATTCATCCTTATTTGATTAACCAAATTCATAACACGATTTTCAAATTGATCTACTGAATCAGAATCACTCATTTGCAAGTTTTCAAATTCTTTCCTGAGTCCTTGCAATCTGGAAAGTTTTACCTTACTTGTACCTTGATATGTTGTTTCCAGAATATCCCATGCTTGCTTGGCTGTAGTGGCTGGCTTAATCCTTCCAATGACTGAATCATCCAATCCTTGTCCAATTATTTGCAAAGCCCTTTTATTCTTTTTTCTGTTTTCACTCAACTTATTTTTTGCATTAGTGTTCAAAGTAGACTCATCCTATGGTTCTGTATAACCATTTTCAACTATTTCTGATAAATCTTCAAAATTAAATGTTAATTTCATTCTATATGACCAAGTATCATAATTTTTACCAGAAAATATTGGAATTTGAGTTTGCACACTACTTGACGCCATATTTTAAAATAGTATCTGTAAACCCTAAATTTCTTCCTTTTTGTTTTTGCTATCAATAAAAATATGACATATAATAAAATTGTAGCTTACTCAATTGACTGACTAATCGGCAACATTCTGCTCACCAAAAATAAACATGCAACTTCAGCAATCCTCAAATCTGCTCTCCTCAAATCTGCTCTTTTTCTTGCTTCTTAACCTGGCTCTGATACCACTTTGATAGCGGGCAGAGGCAAAGAAATTAAGCGGAAAATAAAATATCGTGCTGCTGCACAATAACAAAATTCTTCTTTCACATTGCTTGAGTGAAAAATATTTACACGAGTTCTTTATATAGAAAACTTTACATACATTAAGAAAATTCTAGAATATAGACCGACATATTATTTTTATTATTTTACCTAACCCTAAACTTCTAGAAATTACCTAACCCTAACCGACATAAAAGTATAAGTAAAAATAAATAAATAAAAACTTAACCTACAGCTGATAGAAATTACCAGCATATTTTAACAGTTCATTCATGCTCTAAAATTCAACTTCAAATAAAAATCTAACTTTCTAGATTCCTCAAATGTCGTTTGAGGGAGACTGTTAATGGGAGTGCTACGTTGATGTTTTTGCACAATCTTCCTCAGTTTGTGTTATTTATCTTTGTTTAAAGATACCTATAATTATGGCATGTGAAATTGCTATAAGCTGAGAGTTATCCAATATATGACCAGAGAAAGGAATTTTCCTGGTATACTCAATTATTATCGACCTGTAAAAGCTAAGCTTGGGTTTTCGGGACAAAAATTAAAGCAAAACGGTAAGCTTATGAAGCATCACGCATAAGGTAAACCATGTTCTTAAAATATCATTTGAAGGACTGTGAAGACTTATCATATAATTTTATTTCTTTTCAAGGCCTTTTAAGAAAGTGGGAAAGGCTTGAGATATGAAAACAATGAGTAAACAACCATTTTTCACTCTCCAAAATTAATATCCAGCATCCATTCGAAATGGACCTTCATTCATTAGACTCAAACTCCTCATACAACTCAATTGAACTAAATGACCCAAGAATTAAGCACACCCCCATGAGGGACTTGTCAAGAGGACTATATTAGCATGATAAAATGGGACAAGATCATCTATACCCTTCCATCTAAGCTAATAAACGAAGTTAAATAATGAATTATATTCCCAAAGAAAGCTCCTTGACCAAAAGCATGCCGAAACCACCTAGTAGACAAAAATGTCAAAATCCATCAAGCACATATAGGCTGGAGATATCACAACAAATGAATCAAATAAGACTCAATATGACCTACCAAGACTAACTAACTAGGATCCATCCAAACTAGAAAAGTTGAAAGACCAAAGGGGAATGGAAACATACTCAAAAGCTCAAGTTAAAAAAAGGGGGATTCTCCATTTTTATTGTGAATAATATGGGCCATGTGTTCAAGACACGAAAAGCAAATTATAAAGATCTTTTAATTCATTACTAGTCACTTGCATGTCAAACTAATATTTATTAATTAAATATAACACTTACATATGAAAAATATTTAAATATTTAAATTATCTTATTTTATATTATATTATTTTCTAAATTAATAATTAAATACATAAGACAAAAAAATCAATTTCTTGACAAATCTATACAAATATACAAACATATTTTTTCATAAAAATTAAAGCAAAACAACAACAAAAATTGAGCTATGAATATTGTTTTACAAGAAAAAATAATAACTTTTACAAGATAAATTATAATTATTATAAAGAATACAACTTACATTAAAAATTAACCAATTAAATGATTCCAACAATAATAATTTAAATGTAGAATTCCCTAGAAGTTTTATAAAATAAATGAGTTTATATTGAATTCTATATTGGACAAAACTATGAATAATATGATTTATTCTAGCAAATGGGCTAATTTAATGTGCAATACATTGAAATTATGAATTTTAATGGATAGCAAGTGAGATTTCAACAATTAAGGTGAAATTTTATAAATATAGGAGGATAACATAATTAGAAAGTTATCATATGCAATTTATTAGGTCAATATATAAAATAAAACATCAATTTGAAATTATATTTTGTCTAAAAAATAAATTTCCACCATGTAATGAAAGCAAGTATAGGTAATTATTTTAAACTCTAACTTCTCTCATAAATCAAAGACTAAAAAATTGATAATTATATTTAGTAAGAAATTAACCTCAATAAAAGAATTGTGATTAATACTTCTAATAAATATTTTAAAATTTATAATAGTTTGATATAAGGGCTTAGCACTAGAATCAATGAAAATGAAATAATATTTGTGTTGTTCTAGATTGAATCATCACAACAATAGAATTGTTTTTCTTGATTTGATTATTATTTCGAAGTTTGAATTTGGCATAGAAAGTAATGTAGATTGATTTTGACTATTTATTCCCAATTTTTATGGGTGTAATTTGTAGTGTGAGATTGGACTATGTCATATGCAACTAAATCAATAGAATGCATTCCTAAAAAATGTATTCACCTTTGCCTTCTTCATATAAAAATTTAGAAAGGTTTTGGATCACACTTACTTATCCATCATCTAAATGAGAATACAATAGTAATTAGGACTAAAAGTATAGTTATCTAAATAGGAGAAAAGTGCAGGGATAGAGGAAGGAATGAAGCATGAGATGGATCTTAGGAGGGAGGAAAGAAAATAAATACAAAATAAAATATTCACCTACTAAATATGAAATACAACAAAAATGATTATAATAATGAAAAAAGAAAATGGATTGATTCTTAGTAATTGGTTCTTGTTGTTTTATATAAATGAAAAAAAGATGAGATAAAAAAAAAAATGATGATAGATGTCAAACTAAGAATAAACGAATAGTTAAATGTGTCTTTTGAGAGATATACATTATTAAGCCAAGAGTTAAAAGTATATAGATGTAAATGTCAATAACATCGAAAAAAGAAATACTAAAAAAAGAAATAATAAAATATGTAATTAATCTCAAACAAATGTAATTATAAGTAAAAAATTAAATTCATATTTCTACAAATTTAATTAAACTAAATTAACTCTAGTGTGAGTGTGATCCTATTAAATGAGAACAATAAACAAAATTTAAAGCATCCCTTTTCTTTTTAAGTTGGTTGAGTATAAATAGAAAGAAGATATTTCTTGGTTGATGGTAATTGACAACATGTATACTCAATCAATTAAGTCCGAGAATAATTATCGGAGCATAAAAATGGCATTGTCTGTACATTCATTCATTCTCTAAAACTCAACTTCGAATAGTAACTGTTTCGATCTAACTTTCTATATTCTTCAAATGTCGTTTGAGGGAGATTGTTAACGGGAGTGCTACGTTGATGTTTTTGCAGAGTCTTCCTCAGTTTGTGTTATATATCTTTGTTTAGATATAATTATGGCATCCGATATAGCTATAAGTTGAGACTTGTCCAGAGCATGGCCAGAGAATTCGGCTCTCCTGGTCTAATCAACCATTATCGACCTGAACAAGCTAAGCTTGGGTTTTCACTACCAACTACCTTATGTAAATTAACCGCCAACAATTTATTATTGGAAAATTCATCATCATGATAAATTTACCATGAGCAATTCATCAACACAGAAAATTAATCGCAAACTTTTAATGCAATGAATTTTCCGTGGCAGTGAAATGTGAAAAATACGCTTGCTCTATTGGTGTTGTGAAACCCAACAATAAATTCACTATTGTTTATACTTAGGAATTTGAATAACAGAAATTAAATTACTGAAATAAAGAACTAAAGCATGCACAACACCATTCACTGAAATATAGAATGAAGCAGAAAATTAGAGAAAACTCATCACACTTGACACAGTGATTTTCCCTAGAAAACCCCTAACTCTGGGGAAAAACCAGCATTCAATGAGAGATTTTATCATAACAGAAAAGAAGAGATTTACAATAACTGCCAGTACTTGGCATCCACAATAAAACTGCAATCCTGGATAATATTTCTACTCCTCCTTCTAATCACTTCAATCTCCCTTTCTCTTGTGTCATTCCTGCAATAAAGACTTTATCTGTATCTGCAATACTCATATCAATCTCCCTTTTATAACCTCTCATCACCTACGGTGGAGTAGAGATTAATCAAAGAAAACAAAGTAAAGCTATTTGCTAAAAATGAAATTTGCCAAACTTGGCAAGTACGTTGCAAGATAAGGCAGATAAAAAATCAAGAAAGATCTGGAGATGTCTATCTCCACAACTACTCCAGCCTGGGTGACACGGTTCCAGGAAGGAGACACCTCTGAGCTATATTTTCAACACTCCCTCTTAGTGAGGAAGGTGTTCTCTACTACACCTAACTTGTCCCTGAAGAAGACAAACTTGCTTTTCATCAAGGCCTTCGTTAAGATGTCTGCAACCTGCTCATCTATAGATATATATATTGTAGTCAAACTAATCCACGTTGTACACAATCCCTGATAAAGTGATATCTAATGTCAATATGCTTCGACCTATCATGAAACACAAGATTCTTAGAGAGTTTTATGCAACTCTGATTATCACAGTGAATGATGGTCGATTCTAGCTCCTGACCAAATAATGCTACTAACAGCTTCCGAAGCCATATGGCCTCACATGTTGCCATGCTTGCTGCCATGTACTCTACTTCCATAGAGCTTAATGCAATAGACTTTTGTTTCCTACTGTACCAATAGATAACCCCTGATCCCATGCTGAAACAACACCCCGAAGTGCTTTTCCTGTCTACTGCATTACCAGCCTAGTCTACATCAGTGTAACCAATCAACCTGACACCATCACCCCGAGTATATCTCAAACCATACTCAATTGTACCACGTAGATACCTCAACACATGCTTTGCTATTGTCCAATGTACTCTCTTTGGTTCTACCATGAACTGACTAAGAGAGTTGACTGCAAAGCAAATGTCTGGTCTTATATTGACCAGATACATCAATGACCCAATAAGTTGTCTATACAGGGTGGGGTCTACTGCCTCCTGCTTTGATGCATTGATTTTCTGCCAATCTGTAACCATTGGTGTAGACATGGGTCTACAGTCCAGCATTTTGAATCGCTTCAAGATTTCCATAGCATATTTCCCTTGACCAAGGAAAATCTCTCCCTCTATCTGCCACACCTCTAGTCCCAGAAAATAGTGCATCAACCCCAAATCCTTCATCTTGAACTTTGCTGCTAGGTCCCTCTTGCAATCCTCTATGAGCCTCACTAAACCAGTCATAAATAAATCGTCCACCTACAAAACTAGGATGAGTGGTTCACCCCCCATCATGAGATAATAAAGGTTGGAGTCCACCTCACTCTTCATGAATCCCATGCTCTGCAAGTAGCTATCTATGCGTTCATACCACACTCTAGGTGTCTGCTTAAGTCCGTATAGTGCTTTCTTTAACCTACAAACATGAGAGTCACTCCCATGTGCCACAAAACCTTTTGGCTGTTTGATGTACACCTCTTCCTCTATGATTCCGTTTAGGAAAGCCATCTTGACATCCATCTAAATGATTTTCCATCCCATTTGTGCTGCTAATGAGATCACATCTTGTATGGAGGTATATCTAGCCACAAGAGCGAATGTCTCATCATAGTCAATTCCCTCCTTCTGAGAGAACCCCTTGGCACGAACCTGGCTTTGTATTTCTCTATGCTACCATATGCAGTATGCTTGATCTTATAGATCTAGCGAGAACCAACCACTGCCTTATCCATAGGCCTTGGCACTACCTCCCAAACATCATTCTTCATTATGGAGTTGTATTCCTCCACCATAGCATCCTGCTAAACTTGCTGCTATGCAACATCCTAATAACTGGAAGGCTCACTGTCAATGAGCTCACTTATTAATGCCACATAATCTAAATATTTAGCCGGTGGTCTCCTCTCTCTGCCACTTGTTCTAGGAGTTCCCATAAACTCCTGAGCATCTCGTGCAATCTGAGTTTCCACTCGGCTAGTCCCTCTCCCGCCAGTAGGAGATACACCAATAGGTGGAGCTTGTTGTTCCTTATTCTATTGCTCCTGATCCTATGGACTCAACTCACCTAAGGTACCTGTATCTATATTTGTTCTTGTCACAGTGCCCTGTACCTAAGACTCCTAATCCACTTTTGGAGCTTCGATCTGCTGACTCTGCTCAACTGCTGGAAAATCCTAAGATTTTCTGAAGGCTTTCTCCTCTAGAAACTTCACATCACATCTCACTATGATCCTCCTTGTCCCTGGAATAAAGATCATGTATGCCTTGGAGGTTTTGCTGTATCCAACAAAGAAACCTTTCTCTGCAGTTGAATCTAGCTTGGTTCTTTTCTCTGAAGGAACATGACAGTATGCTATACTACCAAAGATCCTAAAATGCCTGACCTTAGGCTTCTTCCCTGTAAAACCTTCTTTTGGTGTCATTTTTCCCAAAATCTTATGAGGTACTCTATTCTGAATATAGACTGCTATGCTGCAAGCCTCTACCCAAAGATACTTAGGCAGATCCTGATCAAATAGCATGGCCCTAGTTGTTTCTACAATTGCCCTGTTCTTACACTCAACAACCCCGTTTTGTTGTGGGTTGTAGGGAACAGTCCACTCTCTCTTGATTCCTTCTTTGGTACAAAACTCCTAGAAGACTTTTCTTTTATACTCACCCCCGTTGTTTATCCAAAGAACCTTGATCTTCCTGCCTATCATATTCCCCACAAGAGCTTTGAATTCTTGGAAGCGACTGAAGACCTCATATTTGGCCTTCAAGAAATATATCTAGGTCTTCCTGGATAAATCATCAATGAAGGTTACGTAATACTCATAACCTCTCAAAGACTGAGTAGACATGGGACCACAAATATCAGAATGTATCAAGTTAAGAACACCTGTACTTCTACTATCACTTCTAGGGAAGGTTTCCTTTGAAATTTTTTTGAGTGCACACCCTTTACATGCATCACCATGCTCTGCACTCAACTCTAGAATTCCTATCACAGTTTCTCTGAGCAATTTCAATGCCCCGTGGTGTATATGTCCCATTCGTCTATGCCATAGCTCTCCTATTTCCCTGCTGCTCTTACTGCTCACTAGTGCCTTTAGAGTTTCAAATTGCAATATGTATAAATTGTCACTTCTAACTCCAATCTGCTTTGCCTTCTTTCAGTCCTTGTGTTTTAAATACACCTTTTGTCCTTGAAAGAGTACGCTATACCCTTTTGTCTTCAAGGGCAGATACTGAAATCAGATTCATGTACATCCCTGGCACATGCAATACATTTGTGATCTTAATATTACTGCTTGACTCCCTCTAAAATGAAACAGTCCCTCTCCCAACTAGAGTGCATGTGGACTTGTTTCCCATTTTTATCTAGAAGCCTATTTCTTTTGCTTTGTAGCTGGAGAAGTTTTCTCTAACTCCTGTCATATGGCATGATGCACCATTGTCAATATACCAAACCCCTATAGTGCTCGAGCTAGATAAGAAGTTTAGAAGAGCGAACTCATATTCTAGTCTAGAGGATAGCTCATCAACATCTGTTGAGCTGCTGTCTGCTTCTTCTTGTCTCCTTTCTTCCGATTCGGACATTGACTGACATAATGTCCTAGCTGATCACAACCATAACATTTAATTTTACTCAGGTCTTTCTTTTTCTTATTGTCTCCTTTTGAGTTAAACTCACTGATTGAACCTTTCTTAGCTTTTCCTTTGCTGGCAAGAGCAACATTCTCTTCCACCTCACCCTTATGACCACTGCTGCTACCTCCATTAACATAACTCATTTGAAATTCTTCCTGAGTGAAATCAGTCTACAAACGATCCCAATCAGGAATATCTTGCCATCCAGATACAAATTTGACAAAGATGTCCTAATCTTTTGTGAATCTTGCCAATGCAATCCTGACAACCTCATCATCTAGTATTGCTACCCCGGCAGTTACTAGCTCATCTTTTACTGTTTTGATCCTGGTAAGGTAGTCCACAATGCTCTCCCCTTTCTTCATTCTAGTGTTTCTCAGCTCATCCCTGAGAATCAGCTGCCTATTCAAATTTGAACTCTGGTATAGGTTGAGTATGGCATCATACATCTTTTTGTATGTGTCTAAATTTGCAATATGAGGAACAAGGTGATCCTTGACCCCATCCATAACGATGCGTCTAGGTTTGGAATCTTCTTCCCGGTAGGTCACCAGTAGCGTAGCATCTGTTGGAACAGAAACGGTAGTGGTTGCATATTCCTTTAGACCATTCTCCTCTAGTAATAGAAGAATTCTTGCTTTCCACATGCCAAAGTTTGAAGCCCCCTCAAGTCTATCTGAATCTCTTAATCCGGTTGCTGCCATTTCTGAAACCCTTGAATACAAAAAGAAAATCGAAACTTGCAGTGATGTGATTAAACCCTAGTTTTCTCTTTTAGAGTATTTGCTCTGATACCATGTGAAAAATATGCCTGCTCTATTGGTGTTGTGAAATGCAGTAATAAATTCACTATTGTTTATACTCAGGAATTTGAATAACAAAAATTAAATTACTGAAACAAAGAACTAAAGCATGCACAACACCATTCACTGAAATACAAAATGCACTAGAAAATTAGAGAAAACTCATCACACTTGACATAGTGATTTACCCTAGAAAACCCCTAACTTTGGGGAAAAAACTAGTATTCAATGAGAGATTTTATTATAATAGAAAAGAAGAGATTTACAATAACTGCTAGTACTTGGCATCCACAGTAACACTGCAATCTTGGATAATATTTCTACTCCTCCTTCTAATCAATCCAATCTCCCTTTCTCTTGTGTCATTCCTACAATAAAGACTTTATCTGTGTCTACAATACTCATATCGATCTCCCTTTTATAACCTCTCATCACCTACAGTGGAGTAGAGATTAATCGAATAAAACAAAGTAAAGTTGTTTGCTAAAAAGGAAATTTGCCAAACTTGCCAAGTATGTTGCAAGATAAGGCAGATAAAAAATTAGGAAAGATCTGGAGATGTCTATCTCCACAACCACTCTAGCCTGGGTGACATGGTTCCAGGCTGGAGACACCTCCGAGCTATATTTTCAACATGAAATGCTAGTGGTGAATTTTCCTCGAAATGAATTTGTCATGATGGTGAATTGTTGATAGTGAATTTCTTGACGGTGAATTGCTGATGGTGAATTTACCTAGAACCACTAAACATTATATTGCATGTGCTTTCATTCATACTCTAAAATTCAACTTCAATCACTCTCTTTATAAATGCATCATTTATATTTGAGAAGAAAAAAAAGACCTTAGCACCTACAACCACATTCAATAATTGTTACAGTTATAGCCTAAAAAGTATTTGGTACCAGTTTTTTCTTCTTCGAATCATTCACTTCCCAACTCTTCAAGTTTGTTTAGTACATGACAAGAGAAAGGAATCTTCCTGGTCTAATCAGTTATTATCTTCCTGAACAAGCTAAGCTTGGGTCAATGTCAAGCCACTGTTCTTTTATAATGAACGAGATATAAACACCGTTAATGGTCTTTTATCTCTGCTAAAGCTCTGAACTTTTGAAAGGGCCTAAATGGAAGTAAGTGCAGCAACAATGATGATGTCTCCTTCGTTGCATGAAATGGTGAGGGTGAATGCTTCTGGGGTTTTTGACGTGAAGCCCAAGAAATCATCAGCACTCTACAAGGGACTTCAACTCAATCCAAATTCTTCCGGTGGTGTGAAGGTCAATGAAACTGCTTCTGATTTTGGGTTCAATGATTGTGTTGAAGAAGAAAGCAGGAAAAGGTTGAGTCCAGACTAGGTGGGAAGGTTTGTGGAAGACGGTTTGGTGTTCAGGCAGTGTTTTGCGATAAGATCATATGAGGTTGGTCCAGATAGGACAATCTCTATTGAAACCTTGATGAGCCATCTTTAGGTAAGTGAAGACTTTACCATTATGAGTGGTTTCAAGGCATTTTCTTATGACTTAAGATAATCCAATTACATTGATGGTTTAGTGATTGTTTTAAAAAGAAGCTGATTTATACTATTAAGACAAAGATAGTTGTGACTAATCATATATTGTTTGTTTTTCCGGGGAAGCAGGAGACAGCTCTGAACTCCATTAGGCTTTCTGGGTCAGTAGATGGGTGGGGTGCCACCCTTGAGATGAGTCGGAACAATCTTATATGGGTTTTTCTCATTCTCAATTGCAAGTCGAAAGTTACCTTTCATGGTATTTTTCTGCTTAGTTTTTTACTAGTTGTTAGTTAACAATGTTTTGAAGATACATCTCATATAACAAAAACTCTTTTCATGTTTTTTTTTCTAATTGGTTCTTTTACAATGTTTTGAAGATACATCTCATATAACAAAAATTCTTTTTATGTTTCTTTTTCTGATTGATTGTTTTACAAGTCAATTAATGTTTTGAAGATATATCTAATATAGCAAAAACTCTTTCCATGTTTTCTTTTTCTGTTTAATTCTTTTACAAGTCAGTTAACAATGCTTTGAAGATACATCTAATATAACAAAAACTCTTTACATGTTTTCTTTCTCTCCTTAATTCTTTTACACGCCGATTAACAATGTTATGAAGATACATCTCATATAACAAAAACTCTTTCCATGTTTTATGTGTTCAATGAAAGGATTTCCTAACACTCCATGGCTGCAACTATTTATTTTTTATTGATAAAGCTTGGACATTCTAGATTAAATTAGAGAGTAAATAGTTAAAGGATTTTTTTCTAGACTACAATTACAGATCTGGTGTGTACAAGGAAAAAGGAAAAGGTGATAGATCTAAAGGCTAGCGAGAGAAACTTTGCTCTATCACAAAAATAATCTATAATGTCAAATATTTATGTATATAAGATTTGGTTCTTTTATGTCATATGTGAATATTTATGACTGATTGAAAGAGAAAATTTAAAAAAAGAAGAATTGATGATTCTTATGTGTAAGTGACAAATTTTAAATTGTTATAATTAGATAAGAGTAACCGTGAATATATTGCAATACATATTTTATTTTTTATTGTATATAATTTTTTTTGTTTGGTAGTATAATTGACCATTTTCTATTGATTGTTTTAGTTTGGATCTTAATATGTTTAACTTTTCTTAATTTTATACAAAATTTATCATTCTTTTTATGAATATTGTTATTTTTAATTATAAGACCTAATATTCAAACACATAAGATATGATCCCTTTATGTCACATAGGAATATTTGTGACTGATTAAAAGTAAAATTCATAATAATGTTGTAGAATATATGATTGTAAGATGGACGTGGTTAAATCAATTGAGCTTATTAATGTAGGGAGCAACATGTTCTTATTTATAGTTTTAAGTTTAAGAATTTTAAAATTTTATGACTAGAAAAAATCAAGTGTAATATATTAGAATTTATAATTTATTTTTACTTTGTGTTTTTTATTGTATGTTTTTTTTTCTTGTTTGATAGTGTGATTGTCTTTTGTCTATTGGTTGTTTTGGTTTGCATCTTACCATGTTTAGCTTTCTCAAATTTATGAAAAACTTATTATTTTTTATAAACTTTCTTATTTATAAATATAACTGCAAATATTACCACATCTAAGATGTGATTACTTTATGTCACATATAAATATTAATGACTAATTGAAAGTAAAAATTCATTAAAAAATTGCAACATGGTGATTTTCAAGTGTAAGTGTAGGTGGTTGAAGGGTGATTTAATACTTAAACATTTGGATCAATTGAGCTTATCAATGTAAAGAATACGATATTTTTCTTTAAAATTATATGTTTAAGAAATTTAAATTTTTATGAGTAGAAAGGATTATTTGTGGATGTATTGGAATATATAATATTTTTTTACTTGTGTTTTCTCTTTTATGTTAATTTTTTTTTTTGTTTGGTAGTATGATTTTCTTTCCTTTTATTCAATATTTTAGTTTGATTGGTTTTCTCTCACACACAAAAATAAAATGATATGAAATATTATTTTCTCTAAGATCTAGTTCTTTTCAATCACATATGAATATTTATGATAAAATGAAAGTAAAAATTCACAAATTTTTTTAGATTTGATTGTTAGATGCGATTAATTAAAAAGTGATTGGGATATAGGGAATAAAATTGATGCAGGACCATCCAGTGGTGTAAGGGCAATCTTGCATCACCCAAAAATAGTTAAATTTTAAGTTTCTCGATTTTTAGATGTTTTTACATTTTTGGATACCCATTTTTTCATAATGAAATTCTCAATTTATGATTTTTATTTTCTATTCTTGGATGGAAAGATATTGCAGTTTTAGTTTCCCAGATTTGCACCTGAAAATCTTCCGAGTTAGATTTGAGGCACTTAGAGTTCCCGGATTGGCCCTGAAACTTGCCGAAATCAGCATAGCAAATTTTGAGTGCGTTGTTGACTTCGTGACCTTACCAATGGTTCAAATGGTTCATGAATCAGAGTCCCGGATCAAAAGTTATGGCCCCGAGAAGTTGGTGCACTTTCTAGAAGATACAATTGCAAATATTCTTTTCAAATTTGAACTTCAAGTTATAATTTTTTGGCGCCAAACACCTAAACTCAAATTTGAATGTTGTTTTGACTCCAAACTAAAGAGGAGCTCTATTTATGGGTGGATTTCTAATTTTTGGGTAACTTTTGGGGATAAGTTCGCATATTGCGAAAGGGTTATTCTGTAGCTGTCTGTAACTTGCATGTGTTGTAGAACTTGGGGATTTGAGATCCTCTGCATGTAAGAAGCTCCATTTTCTGAATAATAAAATTATTCTCTTGTTTGTGGGTTATTTTCTGTGTCTCGGGTTGTGCCCTCATCAAGTAGTATCAGAGCGAGGTTTTCTTGAGTGTGTGGACAGATCACTGATCATGAGATAGTTTGCACCAGGACTGTGGTTGTGGGTCGAGGTCAAGAAATATGCCTCCAAGAGTGATGCATGGTAGGCATGGTGGTTTCAGAGGTGGTCAAGGTGGTAGAAATGCTGGTGGAAGAGATGCACTGGCAGCCCTCCAAAGATAGATTGACGCGTTATAAGAGTAGTTCAGAAGAGGGTTAAACCTGAGGGAGGAAAGTGAGGATGAAGGAGAGGAAGAAGGTTCAAATGTAGAAGAGGAAGAAGAAGCAATTGATCAAGACCAAATGCAGCTAATAAGGGCCATTTCGAAGATCGAGAAAAGACCCAGAGTAGAATTCCCTAGTTATTTCGGAAGTCTGAACACATAAGAGTTGATCGACTGGATCAACAAGCTAGAAGAATATTTTGAGTATGAGGAAATAGAGGACCTAGATCGGTTTAAGTTTGTGAAAATGAACCTGAAGGGCCATGCTAGTATTTGGTGGAAAGAGGTCCAGTTGGAAAGAAATTGAAGAGGAAAAGGCAACATCACCAGATGGGATCGCATGGTAGAGAAACTGAAGAAGTAGTTCATACTAGTGGACTACGAGTTAGATCTGTTGAAGAAATTGCAAGGGTTGAAGCAAGGAAGTAGATCTGTAAAAGAATATACTGAATATTTTCACAAGATAATCATCAGAACGGGTCACACAGAGGCCAATCAGGAGAAGGTAGCCCGATATCTTAATGGGTTACGACCAAGCATTTAGGAGGAGTTAAGCCTAGTCAGAATGACCACCATTGAGGATGTGTATTAGTTTGCTCTGAAGGTGGAAGAGAAGCTAAACAAAAGATTTGATGGCAAGCAAAAAGAACGTGGAGGTCAAAATGGAAGGGGTAGTGGAAGACCTTCAGGAAGTTGAAATGATGATAAAAAGAAAAGTGAAGATGTGGGTACCAACCGAAGCCTTAGAAATGACAACTTCTACCGCCCTCGAGATCAAAACAGTGGTGATCAAAGAGGTAGAGGATGAGGGAGATATGGACAAGGATCTAGAAGAGGTGGTTTTAAAGGAACGTGTTTCTAGTGTGGTGAAGAAGGACATCGAGCCTATGAATGTCCACAACACCATGGAAGGGCAGACAAAAGGCTAGAAGGTCATGGAAGGGTTGCGCATGCAGATGAAGAGGCCCAATCTGAACATTCTAATGATGCTGAAAGGGGAGAAGCCCTAGTGATTAGGAGAGCCCTGGTGACTGAGGAAAAGGAACCAGAACAAAGGAAGAATCTATTTCACACAAGGTGTAAGTGTGAAGGAAAATGTTGTGATGTCATTATTGATGGTGGGAGCACTAATAATCTGGTGTCAAAGGAGATGGTCACAAAGTTGAAGCTGAAAAGGGAAAGCCACCCACATTTGTATCGAAGTGCTTGGTTGCAGAAAGACCACAAAGTTTTTGTCAATGAGCAGTGCCTAGTAAAGTTTAAGATCGGGAGCAACCATGATGAGGTACTCTGTGATATCATCCCCATGGATGCATGTCACATGTTGTTGGGGAGGCTGTGGCAGTTCGATAGGCGAGCTATAAATGATGGCCATGCAAACACTTATTCCTTGACAAAGGATGGGGTTCGTCACAAGTTGAAACCCCTGAAGGAGACCGAAGAAAAGGTATGCAATAGTGCTAGAATTTGTTATGTAGATGGAAGAAAAATTTTAGAAGGTATGAAGCATGAGCCGCAGGTTATGCATTGATTCCTAGAGGAGTAAGAAGGATAGAGAAGCTTCCGTACAGTTTCGGATAGATGAGTTTCAAGATATTGTTTCGATAATGTACCCAGGCTTTACCACACTAGTCAAGGAAGATTAGTCATATGATTGACTTGATTCCTGGAGCCACAATGGCCAAATAAGGTAGTCATAGAATGACTAGAGAGCTGAGGAGTTGAACAAACGTTCAAGAGTTGTTGAGAAGGGTTTGATACAGAGAGTCCGAGTCCATGTGCGCAAGATTAGCACCAAAGAAGGATGGGGAGGAGGATGTAAAGATTCCTCGAAGCCATAAACAAGATAACAATCAAGTACAGATCACCAAGGCTGGATGACCGATGTAATCGTTTGGAGGGAGCTCAAGACTTCACAAAGATTGATTTGAAGAGCGGATATCACTAGATTCGATTCGAAAGAGGGAGATGAATGGAAGACTACCTTCAAGACCAAAGAGGGCCTATATGAGTGGTTAGTCATGCCTTTTGGGCTAACCAATGCACCGAGCACATTCATGCAGCTCATGAACGAGGTACTAAAAGAATTTCTAGAAAGTTTTGTTATTGTGTATTTATATGATATTTTGATTTTCAGTAAGACATTGGATGAGCATCTGATGCATATTCAGAGAGACTTTGAAAAGTTAAGAGAAGAGAAACTGTTGATTAATCTGAAGAAATGCAGTTTTGTGAAAAGGGAGTTAGTGTACTTGGGGTTTGTTGTCTCAGCAGAAGGTCTCAAGATGGACCCAGAGAAGGTGAAGGCTATTCTGGAATGGCCTACCCCAAGAACTGCTACCGAGGTGAGATCTTCCATGGTTTGGCTAGTTTTTATAGAAAGTTCATTAGAAACTTCAGTAGTATTTGTGGACCCCTGACTGAAACAATGAGAGAGGATAGAAAAGAATTCAAGTGGAGCAGTGGAGCAGCAAAAAGTTTTGAACTGTTGAAGCATAAGGTGATAGAGCAACCTGCTCTAGCCCTCTCGATTTCAACAAGGTGTTTCAAGTGGTTGTGATGCCGGTGGTTGTGCCATTGGAGGCGGTGTTGAGCCAAGAAGGTAAGCCCATTGCCTATTTTAGTGAAAAGTTAAATGATGCTAGAAAGTATTTTGTATATGATCAGAATTTTATGCAATAGTTCAAGCATTAAATAAATGGAGACATTATTTGTTTCCAAATGAATTTGTTCTATATACTAATCATCAGGCCTTGCAGTACCTAAATAGTCAGGGAAAATTAAATCAGAGGCATATGAAATGGGTAGAGTTTTTGCAGAGTTATACCTTTGTTTTGAAACATAGGAGTGGGAAGTCAAATAGGGTTGTAGATGTCTTAATTAGGAGGTATACATTGATGACAAAGATGCATATTGAATTGGTTGGGTTTAATGAACTTAAGACACTATACACAAAAGATCCTGATTTCACAGAGGCTTGGAAAGCTTGCGAGGAACCTATTACAGTGGACAAGACAAGGTGGCTAGATTTCATAATCCAAGATGGTATATTATTTAAGGGAAGTCAATTGTGTATCCCAAGGAGTTTCATGAGGGAGAACTTGATAAAGGAGAAGCATAGTGGAGGAATGGCAAGACATTTTGGTCAGGATAAGACCATTGCCATTATCAGTGAGCATTATTATTGGCCTTAGTTTTCATAGGATGTAAAGAAGTTTGTACAAAGCTACAGGGTATGTTAGATGGCTAAAGGAGTGAGCCAGAATATAGGCTTATATCAGCCCTTACCTATACTAGAGAGGCCATGGGAGGATATAAGTATGGACTTTTTTCTTAGTTTGCCAAGGACACAATGAGGGAATGATTCAGTCTTTGTGGTGGTTGATAGGTTTTCGAAGATGGCATATTTCATTCCATGTCAAAAGACCCATGATGCTGTCCACATTGCTGACTTGTTCTTCAAAGAGGTCGTGAGGCTACATGGTCTACCAAAGAATATTGTTTCAGATTGTGATAACAAATTTGTTGGGTACTTTTGGAGGACCTTGTGGAAGAAGCTGAAGACAGAGTTGAAGTTCAGTTCTGCACACCATCCACAATAGATGGGCAGACAGAGGTTGTTAACAGGAGTCTGGGTAACCCACTGAGATGTTTTGTAGGAGATAAACCCAAGGGATGGGACTTGATCTTACCCCAGGCAGAATTTTCTTACAACAATTTAGTCAACAAAAGCACTGGTAGATCATCATTCCAGATTGTGTATGGAGGTAGCCCCATAACAGCTCCATAATTGAGGAAGATGGACCAAGAGAAGAAAATAAGTGTTGAAGCCAAATATTTTGCAGAACACATCAAGGATATACATGAGAAGGTAAGAGAACATATTAACAAGATGAATATGCAGTATAAGGCTAAGGCAGATTAGAAGAGGAGGTATACGGAGTTTTAGATTGGTGATGAAGTGATGGTCCACTTGAGGAAAGAAAGGTTTCCTGTGGGAACCTATAACAAATAGAAGATGAAGAAATTCAGTCCATATAAGATTTTGAAGAAGCATGATTCAAGAAATGCATATGAGGTAGAGTTGCCTGATGGAATCAACATTTCCCCTGTGTTCAACATTTTAGATTTAACAGAGTATCATGAAGGAGAAACGGAGGAAGCACCAGCAATAGGGCAATATGGCATTCTAACACCTACTTCAGAAAGGGAGGAGATTGAAGCAATCTTGGATAGTCGTGTGGGAATGAGTATTAGAAACAGGCAGTATGAAGAATATCTGGTGAAATGGAAAGGAAGGCCTATTGAAGATTCATCCTGGTTGCCTAAGGTAGAAGTTGACCATTTGGGTTTTCCTCCACCATCTGAGACGTGACGAGGTCACTTCTCAAATTACCCTGGGTGTCTAATGCAGGAGCATCCAATGGTGTGAGGGCAATCTTGCATCACCCAAAAATAGTTAAATTTCAAGTTTCTCAATTTTTAGATGTTTTTATATTTTTGGATACCCTTTTCATCATAATGAAATTCCCAATTTACAGTTTTTATTTTCTTTTCCTAGATGGAAAAATATTGCAATTTTAGTTTCCCAGATTTGCACCTAAAAATCTTTCGAGTTAGATTTGAGGCACTTAGAGTTCCCGGATCGGCCCCGAAACTTTCCAAAACTTGCGTAGCTAACTATAGGTGCATTATTGACTTCGTGACCTTTCCAATGGTTCAAACGGTTCACAAATCAGAGTCTCAGATCAAAAGTTATGGCCCCGGGAAGTTGGCACACTTTCTAGAAGATACAATTGCAAATGTTCTTTTCAAATTTGAACTTCAAGTTGTAATTTTTTGGCGCCAAACCGCCTAAACTCAAATTTGAATGTTGTTTTGGCTCCAAACTAAAGAGGATCTTTATTTATGGGTGGGTTTCTAATTTTGGGTAACTTTTGGCGACAAATTCGCATATTGTGAAAGGGTTATTCTGTAGTTGTCTATAAATTGCATGTGTTGTAGAACTTGGGGATTTGAGATCCTCTACATGTAAGAAGCTCCATTTTATGAGTAATAAAATTATTCTCTTGTTTGTGGGTTATTTTTTGTGTCTCGGGTTGTGCCCTCATCAAAAATATTATTTTTGATAAAGGAAAAAATAGGTTTTACAGCGATCTAAAACCACAAAGTTTACAAGTAAAATAAAGAAAAATCATTACAAAATCCAAAACAACAGGATGACTGCAAAATAGAAAAGACTAGAAGAGACCGCAACCACAAGCTTGGAGCCAACAAAGGCTAGCACAAAAAACTAGCATAAAACCAAGACTAACCTAAGAAATTTAAAGTATCAACAACCTCAGTTTCAAGGTTGCACATATCCTGGGTGCTCTTTTTGTGAGCCTGAATCTCTTGGGGCATAGAATCAACCTTTCTCTTCAGGTGAGCTCTCATCCTCTTTGAGATGCCAGCATCTTCAAGCCTTTTTTCCTCCTTGTCCGTATCCAAATCCACCACGAAAGAACCCTGTCAGAAGTTTTCCATTTTCTCAACCATAGTGCTCAAAACAGTTGCGTTGTGATTGGCAATTCTATGGTTTTTCTCTAGGATAGTTTTAATGGTGTCCCTAATTTTACCTATTTGTCCCTCCAGGAACTTAACCTTAACCTCATTATCCTTCTTAATCTTGTCTGTGAGCTCAATATTTTGTTGAAGGCTCTTAGCCATCTCCCTCAAGTTATCCTCGGTACACACAACCTCAGCAAAATTGTGGGTAGCACCTTTAGCTTGCAATTCTTCCACTTTACTAGTAAGAGCCATGTTTTTTAAGTTGAGGTCCTTTATCTCATGAAAAACCCACTTCATAATCCTAAAATAATCAATTGCCCCATTTCTAGCAATGGTTAAAACATCATCAGGAAACTCCCATTTAGGCTTAAAGTACTAGTCTTCAAAGTTAAGGTTTCTAGGAAATATGGGTCTATCTTCTCTATCTGTAGTAGGGTAAGAGGTGTCAGAATCCTCATTGGCTTTAGGGTTTCAATTTATTCTCCAGGGAGTCCTCAGAGTAAGAAATCCATTTTTTAGCAGGGGTTCCTTAATCTTAAGTCTCTCTTTCTGAGCAGATACAATGGGGGTTTTCACAGAGCTATCTTTTTTAATCAAGGTCTTATTCAGATGGGTTTTCTTACCTGACTTTTTGGGGGAGGGATGGTATTCCTCAATCCAATTAGAGTCTAGGTTATCCTTTTCCTCTGACATGTTGTTCTTAGTATCATAGTCTTCAGAGTCCAAAGCTAAGACATGGTTAGACAAAGCCGACATATTTTTAAAATGATCATAAATAAGTTCAATGAGGTCAGTATACATGGGGATAAAATATTGTTTTTCATAGTTATAAATTTAAGAATTTTAAAATTTTAAGATTAGAAAAGATTAAGCTTGAATATATTGGAATATGTTGCTTATATTTACTTGTTTTCTTTTATGTAATTCTATTAGATTTTTTGATTCGGATATTAGTATGTTTGGATTTTCTCAAACTTATGTGAAGCTTATCATTTTTTTATAACTATTTCTATTTATAATTATAATTTCAAGTATTTTGATATGTAAGATCTAATTCTTTTATGTCATATATGAACTAATTAAAGGTGAAAAATCATATAAGAAATTAGAGACTTGGTGAATGTTAGGAGTAGGTGTTTAAAATATTGTTTAATGCTTAAAATTTTGAATTTATTGGGATTATTAATTTAGAGAATCTTATCTTGTTATTTATAATTGTAAATTTAAAAAATTTAAAAATTTCTAGCTAAAAACTATGTTGGAATGCATTGAAATATGTAGTTTACTTTCACTTTTTTATTATATATATATTTTTTGTTTGATGTTATAATTATCATTTTTTCTATCTATATTTTGGTTGAGATCTTAGTATGTTTAGCTTGTTCGAAAATAAAAAATCATAAAAAATATGTAGGCTTGGTGATTGTTAGGTGTAGGTGGTTGAAAGGTGATTTCATAATTAAATATTTAGATAAATTAAGATTATAAATGTAAGGAACATGTTATTGTTATTTATAATTACAAGTTTAATAATTTAATTTTTTTATATTTAGAAAAAATTGTGTATGAATATAATGAGTATTTTAGTTTTACTTGTACTTTTTATTGTATGAAATTTTATTATTTACTTTTTAGTATGATTGTCTTTCTTTCTATTCAATTTTTTGGTTTGGATTTTAGTATGTTAATTTTTTCTTAATTTTATGTAATGTTTATGATTAGAAAATTATATTCTTATTAGATATATAAGACTATTAACAAATTATTATAGGGATATGATTGATTGATAGGATTGGAGAATGATATTTTGAACTTTAAATTTCAAACATCTTAATTGTAGGATTTTCATAAATGAATATTATTTTCTAATTCTTGTATTTTTAATAAAACTTTCTTGTCATAATTTTGGTCTTATATTTTGAAAAAGTTTGATGTTAATTACATCCTTAGAACTATTTTATCATCCAAGATGACTATGGTTGAAAGTTTTTTAAAATTGTAAAAAGGGTTTATCTCATAAACATTGCATTATTGTAGTTTCTCAAGACTAATATTTTGGCTCTCTAGGGGTGATATTATGGAGGTAGATACATGGGTTGATACATTAGGTAAAATTAGTTTAAAAAGGAATTGGATTGCTCATGATATAAAGACAAATGTCATCCTAGCACAAGTAACCAGGTGACATTACTTAATTATTCATATGTTGTTCTATATATTTTTTTGCTTTTACATAAGCAATTTTTTTGGTGAATAGATTAGAATAATTTTGACTCTAATTTGATCATATTTTTCACATAACATTTGGGCAATGATGAATAAAAATACAAGAAAACTTTCAAAGATTCCAAATGTTGTGATAGAAGAAATACAAATTTATCTAACTAATAGAAGAATTATTGAGGAAGAAGGGACTCAAAAGTTAAACAAGATTGAGGATGACATTGCTCCATAAATATGTTCAAATATAATGGTATGTACCTACTTTAAAAAACTTTAAAAAATGTTTTAAGTTACACAATTTACAAAAAGAGAATATGAAATAAAAAAATGTCTACCTTAGCCTTTATTAACATGATTTTATATATATATATATATATATAGCCACATTGCACTGATTTAGATGCAAATCAACATGTCAACAACATCAAATATGTTAGTTGGATTTTGAAGGTAAATATTGGATATTTCTTGTGATGAAACATGTATATTTGAGTTCTCTAATTGCATTGTTTAAGGTTGTTCATAATGTTTTTTTCAAGGGATTAATTTATTTCTCTCAAATATAGATGCTTGTTTTTCCTATATAATTATGTGTTTAAATAATATAATGATAGATTTTATTCTATTTTTTATGAAAAGTAAATTATGCATTGGATCACAAGAACAATATTTTCTAATATTATTATTTTGTGGATTTATAGAGCATACCTATTTCTATTCTACAAGGCAATGAACTTGCTAATATAACTTTGGAGTATAGGCATGAATGCTTTCCGTCATATACTCTTCAATCATTATCAAGTCCACAAGTTTGCAATGCGATCGATTCTACCCAATGTACATGTGCAAATGATCCTTTAGTCACCTGTAAATCCTCTCCTACATTATAATTTACTCACTTGCTTCGACTGCAAGATAATAGATTAGAAATTCTTAGGGCAAGAACAAAATGGAGGCCAAAGATAATTAAGAATGCCTACACCAACTAAGCTATTGATATAAAAATGTTATATTTCCTATGGTTCATAGGCTAAAAAAATAAATAAAAAAAATTAGAACCACTAAATAAATTTTTTATTATTTGAATATTATTTTTGGGTTATTAAGATGGTAGATTTTTGTGCTTGGTAATGAAAATATATTTATATATTGTTCTTTAAATTGTAAATTTGTTAATGATTTTATCCTATTTTTTTCTTTCTTTTATATCATGTTAAAAAAACCCCTTCTCATCTTTTTCTCAAAATATCTTTGAAGTGTTATCATGGTGATTAAAGATGTGCATGGACTTTGAGGAAGATGAATATAGGTGAATGAATATAGTTATGTGTATAGAAGAAAATAAAGATAAAATATTGATTTTGTATATAGAAGTAAATTCAAATATTTGAGAACTATTAATGAAACAAATGGTACATTTAAATTGATTATTTTTATTTTTTTGACTTTCCATGCATTTTTAAAGATTTGTTTATTAAAATTATTGAACTTAAAACTAGGAACCTATTTTCGAATTCATGTTTGAATTATATGAATTTTGTATGTTTTATGGCATTGTATCAATTGCGATTTTGGTTAAGACTTAAAACTTATTATAGTTGAACATCTAAAGATGAAAAATATGATGGCGTGGAAAAATTTTAGTTAAAAATTTTGGTACTAAATAATTTTTTCTTGAATGTGTAAAAAAACTAGTATTGTTTAGACACTTTGTTTTATCTTATATGGGAGAAAAGCTACTTGTGTTTTCTCATTTAACCATTCTTAGTAATTGAATATCCATTGAGGTGTAAATTGAAAGAAGATAAGAGGGTACAAAGGTATTATAAGAAGATCATTTCATAATTTTTAATGTATTATAAATTATATTAATTACCAATGTTTGGCAATTAAACCTATTCTAGTAAATAGACATGTTTTGATTTATAATTTTATCATTCCTATAAATTAACTTCACAAGCTTGAAGTGATAAGATGAATTATTTTTGGTGTTCTTAGTGGCCCTCATATTGGGAAAAAACAATTATAAAAAATAATTTATAGTGAAATATGCAATTTTGTTTTCAAATCAACCTTATTTATGAATAAAATAACTTGTCATGATGCCTCTTTCATTTAATTTATTATTTCTACTATTGTCTTCAGTTATTTATAGGTTTCTAACATATCATAAAATAGCTATTTAATTTTATATAGGTTAAATTTTTGTGTAAGTCAGTCACAAGAATCATTCTTTTTCTACACAAAGTAACCTCATGTAAGAATAATACTACTTTAACTATGTATTGTGAATTTATTAACAATTCACATGTTTGTAGTAAAAATATATTGGTTATGAATGAAAGGATGTAAAGGATAGAGGAATTAATGTGATCATGATTCATATTATCACCTTTTAATTAATTCATCATGTTTGTACTCAAAAGCCCATTCTCACATTTCATGTTAGGCTAAGGGGTAAATTTCAAAGAAATAATTTTTATATTGATGGACATAAATTATTTATTTCTTAAAAAACTTTAGCAAATTAGGAAAGATAAAATGAAACAACTTACCCAAGATGGATTTTATAAGAAATATGCTATAAATAATTAAGAATAATTAAGAATGACAACCTCTTCAAGTGGGAAAACCTTCAAATATCTCTAATGAGAATATAATTCACATTATGATTATAATAAAATTACCACTATCTTCAACATATACCTAATTATGCCATGACTACCACCCAAGTTAAATTAGATACATAAATATAGCGCCTAGGATGATATAAATGCATATATATAACTATAATAATGATTGTATAAGTTAATTAAGAGTTAAGGTAGCCACAACTCAACTACTCATAACCTTGTACACACCATGTGATTAAGGGTGTAGTGTAATGCCCCGCTATGCAACCCTAAAGGAAAAATTATAACTAACATTTATAACACATTTTTTTAAAAGAAAATTAAATTTAACATACAACACTTATAATGAAATTATACATACACATCTCCTAACTACCTCCTTTGGGGTAACATGACTACATTACTAATAAGTGATCTAACATAATCCAATTACTCACATAAATGATAGACATCCATATGAGATGACATGATAATACCAAGAACATAAATACATCAAATTTATTACAAAAATTTGCATCTTTACAAATGTTACAATGGTACAAAAATCCTTCCCATCATGAACAGGATTGATACATCAATGAAATAGAGTAATACAACTAGAATGAATAAAAGACATAGCATCAATGCCATCTCCAAATATGCTGAAGTACTAGAATCACTACAACGGTATAACTCCATGCATCATGAACTCTGACTAGGAACCCAATGGAGTGCATAGCATGTTCCACCCAACCATGTGGACCCTAAGGCCCACCCCCCATGCTAGGAGATGACAAGAAAGACTCACAACATAAGATAGTCAAGCAGAAAAGGCTAACAAGACTCCACAAACAAATGAGAGTCAAGAAGACAATGCTAACAAGACTCCACAAGAAGTGCAACAATAAACATAATGAAACAACCTTTTCCATAAACATAAAGTACAACCGCTTCTAGAGGTACAAGAATGACAAGGGGGAAAACAACCAACAAGGCAAGAAAGGTTGCTAAAGGGAAGAGTGTCATCACATAGTTTGTCATGGGTTACCCTGGCGTAACCTTCCTAGGCTAACAGACTTCCTGACCACCTCTACTGGTCGTTGAACCCCCATACAAACTATGTAGAACCAGCATACCTTTCATGAAGACAACGTAGTTCGTTTTTCCATTCCAGGCCTTCCCATCTCATCTCAAGCTTAAACAATCACTTGAGCCATGAGAGAGACATCCATTATATTTTATTAATGTGAGATACTACCCAAACCACCTAATTAATTGTTAGTGTTTTCACTTGATTAAGAAACACTCATGAGTTACCCTAGACCAGCCACTTTGGGTGTTGAACCCTCATTGAGAGTCACTCCCCCTACTAGCAACAAAACTCAAAAGTCACTAATCAGGTAAACCAACATGCACAACATAAAAAGCCACAAGAATAATCACATAAAGCAAGGCATACACCATCCCACACAAAATCTTCATAATGAAACAACTTCCAAGTGCAATGCTAAAACCCACATTGTCAAAATCAAGTATAAGAGTGACAGTTCACGAAAAATAAACATGAAATCCAATCATAAAGAAACATTTTTCCCAACCTCTAGAAGTCTAAATTACTAACACACTGGTTTCCCATTGAAATACCAATTATAACAAGATCTCAAAAGACTATTCTCAATCCACAATTTATGAATCAACAAGTATAGAATAACTAGTGATAACATCACAAAGAGATCTTTAGCTCGATCAAAACTAACAGAAAACAACTCAATACCAAATCAACCACAAATAACAATAGTAAACCAAACCACGGGGCATCCAAAGGAGACCTCAATTTTCTCATCTCATGATACCCAACCAGTAATTACCAACAAACTTACAATTTGACTAATAAACAACTTTAAGAAAACCAACAACCACGAAAACAATAGCCATGATATCAATAACAATCAACCACAATCAGTTAAAATCAACATTTGTTCACTAATTCACTTATAGAAAACAATCTTAAACATTGTAAGTCATAAAAGAAAATATAATCACAATAGTTAGTAAATAATCTTTAACTTCAACTTACTAAACCTCTAAACATGATCACTCATTTTATTATCCTATAATCACTTAATTCTAATACATTCATAATGAGAAGAGTTATGATGGGATCATTTTCATCAATAATTCTAAATAATCTAATACCATTCTCCCTCATTTCATTGCACTAAGCATTGAATATGGGCAAGTGCCACGAAGGACGTTTCTTACTCTCTCGAACCGCTCAGACTTCATTTGCGCCTAAGTATAGAAGTCTAATCAATAAAGTTTTGGTCATCACATGCATTGTCAAGCACCAAGTCTTGAGGATAAAAGAGAATGGAGAGCCATTCAAATAGAATACAAATCAGTCGGGATGGAAGAAGTTACACAATACTTAGCGTATCTCATGACAAGGTTTCGGTTGTCGCAACATTGCATATGCCGGAGTGACACTTGAAAAAAGTATAAACTCTTCGAGTGCAGCATTGACCAGGTCACTACTGGTAAAGGTGACTAAGATAAACTTAGGCGGAAGACAAGAAATACTACAATTCATTTAAGATCCGGTTTTAAAATACGTTAAAAATAATATTCTAAAATCCTCCTAAAATGCCCTAGTCTACGCTGAGACAAGTTTCTTTACATCATATATCGTATGCATTCATACTATGGAATATACAAATAGATACGCGACTATTAAGGAGAAAGCTCAAATAAATAGGAAGATTGAATGTAGAATGAAACTCAGGCTATGCATGTTGTATGTGGAATCATAGACAAGGCGGGCGAACGGTTTGACAGAATGCCTCAAAGATATGTGATCTTGTGGAGAGCCAAAAGTATCCAAACAAGGAATCTACTCGATGACTTCAAGAAAGGCAAGGTCATTCGATTTTATTGCCTGGGCACTAGAGACTCACAAGAGAAGTAGTTTCAGGCTTAGATGAGGACTGTACTCTCCTGTGCGGTGGAACATAAGCCGTCTTCCTTTCTTCTGCAGTATTATCGATGGCAGAGAGACTATTGCCGGCTTCCACTTCAAAAAGCAGGGGGCCTGTAAAACCGAAGCTATATCCATTTAAAAATTTCCGATGATTCAATTTCACCTCATAGTCACCAATGTCAAGTTCATCAAGTAGCTCAGTCAAAACCTTGATCACTTCAAATTCAAGTACCATTGATGTATACTTCCCAGCAATATCAAAATCACACTGATAGAATTCACGATACCGGCCCTTTGAAGGGTTGTCTCTCCTATAGACTCTTGCCATCTGAAATCTTTTCAAATTGTTGCTATAGCCGAATATCATGCAAGAGGAACAGTCAAATCATATCTCAAAGAGCATATTTCACCACCCTGATCAGCAAGATCATAAATCAACTTGGAATCTTCACCATACTTCCCCGTCAATGTCTCTCTCAACTCAAAAACAGGCATGTCCAGGGCCACAGCACCATGGCGCTTAAAAAAAAACCTGTACATGTTAGCCATGAGTTAGTGCATCTAAGCACCACTATCAGTCTCCCAAATTGCCAGCTGCTCGGAGTTATATTGTATGAAGTAACCATCTTTCCATCGCTCGAACGCATGAAAAACCAAAATAATGTTTAAGGCAAGTGGGCTTATCAGTTACAAGAGCACCCAACGCATGCTCTTCTTCCAGATACTTGCCCCTCTTTCCATGCAAGCGCTTACAAAATCATTATATATAAGATCACCTAAATATAGATCTTGAGTGACATGGTAAGGCATTGCATTTCAAGTTATTTATCATATTATTATTTATTACTTCCATTCATATTTTATTTTATTTTATTTTACTATTTGTGTCATAATTAATTTATTATATTATATTATTTCATTAAGTTCTAAATTTATCATATATCATGGCTCTTAATAAATAAATTTACATTAATTGACAAAGTTTCCTTTTGACCTGATAATTTATTGTAATGCAACAAGTAATCCCCCAGCCATCAATCAAATGATTTTAAATCGAATAAGCTAAATACAAGACAATACTGACGATAATGACCAACCAAACTGGGATTACTATCATGGTGAATCATGGAGGGCACTACATGTAGCATGCCCCTTCTTCAAAGAAACATTCTCCTTAACATTGGTCAATTGTGGATTCTTTTACATAAAATACTTATTTTTCCACAAAAATATTTGATTGGGGAATTCTTACACTTTATTAAATACTCTATGATTTTCCATGATCATAACCTCTTGGTGTTTGTTTGAATAATACGCTTAGGATCCAAAACATTTTTTTTTTCCTCATCAAGCTCTAGTAAATCAATATATACTATAACTCTTCTCCCAATAACCTTCAACAATGAAACATGGAAAACACACACACACACACACACACACACACACACACACACATTAACTTAGGTAGAAACCAATTTATATGCTACACTACCAATATTTTGCAGCACCATATAAGGACCATTATACTTGGGTGAAGTATTGTTATATTATTTTTTTATTTTATAAATATTTTCTCATATGGTTGCAATCACACAAAGAATCAATCTTCTACTTTAAAATTTCTTTCAGTGTGGTGTTGATCATCTTGATCATTTATTCTATTTTTTTACCATTGCTAGGTTCTCTTAGAGAGTATCAAGTACTAGTTGTTGATGTTGAATGTGCTCTTAAACTATTTAAACCTTTAGGTGTACCCACAATGAATAATTAATTGGTAGAATTGATACCCATATAGAGACAAAAATGGAGACATCTTAGAAGAAGTATGGAAAGAAGTGTTATGCCACCATTTTGCTAGTGGTAACCATTGCACCCATCTCTCTTGTTTCTCTAAATTAAAACATAAATGTTACCCTTAAAAAAAAAAATTGACCACCTCAATTTTTGCACTAGATTGGGGATGATATGATGAGCTACAAACAAGCTAAGTATCTAAACATGAAAATAAGTCAATAGTACTTGCTACCATTGGGTGTGTCCAAAGAATGTGTATATTTGATGAGATGATCTATAACAATGATGATGACATTTTTAATTTAGATTTAGGAAAATTATTAATGAAATTCATAGATGCCTCCTTCCACCTCTAACATGGGATAGATAAGGGTTGTAGAAAACCTAGAGTCATAATTTTTCCAATTTATTTTATTCACATACCATGCACCTTGCTACAATTTTTTGAGCATCCCATTTTATCCCCTCCTAAAAGAAATTTTGGTGGATTATATGATATTTTTTCATGAAACCAAAGTTCCCACCTAGAGGAGAATCATTTAATTCTACCAACATCTTAAAATTTAAGGGTTAAGTTTTTGCATATGTAAAAATTATACTTGTATTGTTACAAAAAAATCCTTTTCATGTAATTTTTTTGATATTTTTAAATGTTGAACTGAAGTTTAGGTATCTCTACTCTTTACCCCATTTACCCAATCTAATTGTATTATGGAAATGGTATATAATAATGAATCCATGGGTTTGTCTCTCATCAACAAAACATCAACCATGACCTTTTCCTTTCCTTTATTATATATGATCGCAAAGTCATATCTCAAAATTTATATGACCCATTTTTATTTTTCTTCAAATGACAACCTCCATTATAAGAAGTATTTGAGGCTATCTTGATTTTTATTTGTGCCTTAAAGTTTCCACCTTAATCCTCACAAATGCCACAAGGTGACCCATGTACTCTACTTCTTTGAATCCAAACACACGCTTGGATTTCTTATCATACAAATGATGCTACTCAAGAATTGTGATAACTTAATTTATATGTTTGAAGTGTTCCTCCCATTTTTTAGTATATCTTAGGATGTCATTAAAATTAAAAAAAATTAATAAAAAAATCATATAAATGGATTGAAGATAAAGTTCTATTAGAGTAGCCAAGATTGCTTGCAAGAAGCTAAGAACTTCCACAAAGTTGAACTGCATAAATAACAAGACAAATAACTATCATACAATAAAAAAAATGTGGAGCATATAAAATTAAAATAGGGTAAGTGCAAGAAGTTGGGTAAACAAAATATTCAAAAGGTGGAAGTGTTTTCCCTATTTTTGTTGGAAGTTTATTTTTTCATTGATGCCAATAGATCTTTATTGTTGCACTGATGTCAACAGGTCTATGGGGAGATTTTTGGAAGTCTATGAAGATGCTTTGATTGGTTGCATTATGTTGTCATTAGTAGTATCACTGATGCCAACCTCTAGTGTTTCTTTGATGAGCATGTGTTGGTGATGTTCAACCTCTTGTGTGGTTGATTTGTTGAGAAGGTGTTCCAAATGTTGAGTTTGAGTTTATGTCACTTGGTTTCAAAGAGATTTTGAGAAAATTTGAATAAAAGAAGAAATAGTGTGGTGAAGAGTGTTCAATGTGATAGAGTTATGTTTAGTGTTTTTCTCTGCATTTATTCATAGTTGAAGATCTTCTTGTGTGGTTTGGATATGTTTATTAGAGGTGTTCAGTGGTGTTATAACCAAGGTTTCAAGTTCTGGATCATTGTGTAGAGAAAGTTGTGCTCACCAGTGTGTGAATTGTGAAAGCAGTGTTATCTGGGAGAAATAATTTTTCTTTGCATTTCTTTGTAGTTTAGTTTCTAGTCTTATGGATCTGTAAGTGTGCTTATATTGCTAGTATCTATCATTAGTCCAAGTTTTTTGTGTTTTGGTGCTCCATGAGGTTGTATTCAGGTGTTTCAGTATGTGGAAGGATAGTTGGTTGCATAGAATGTAGTGCCCCACAGTTTTCTTTTTGTTTCTAACAGTTACTTGCTTGTATTGGACATTATGATACTTTGATGCATAGTTCTAATGATAGTTTATGATACTTTATTACTAATGTTTATGTTTATGCCATGCTTAGTAGATCAATTTAATTGATTATGTGGGTTATTATTGCTATGAGAATTATATGATTATCTGATGTATGTTCTTATCATGTTATTAGTATTTGATTGTTGTGTGTTTATGTACTATGGTGAAGGGGAACAGGGTTGCATCACTCACTTGCGAGTGCCTTATGACGCTACGATTTTCCCTTCATGGTGTGTTTGCCTATTTGTCTATGTACATCCTGAACTGTGTGGTTTGTTGCAGGCTGTAGGTACTAGGCATCGAATCCACTTGAATTTCCAAGTTTGAGCGTGCCTTAATCCCAATGGAGATTGTTGATTTGGAGATAACATCTAGTCCCCTATGTTGATCCATCATCTTGGATGAGGATGAGTATTTGTTTAATGTTCCCTATCTATATGGTTAGTTTGAGTTGGCATGTCTGTTTCGTTACATATTGCCTTTCATTTTGCTTCAAGTTAAGGTACTGTTTGGTATTATGTTCATTTGAGTTAATTGTTTGATTAGTGCTTGATTGATCATTATATTAAAATAAAAATAATAATTGTGGATAAAAGATATTTGATAACTTAAATAAAAAATTATTAATTTTTTATTTGAATTAAATAAATTAAAATTTATGGTTTAATAAAGAAGTATTTAAATAAATATATATTAATTATTGTATGGTGCAAGAAAATTAAAATGAAAGGATTAAATTTGTAAGGTGTGGAAATCTCATTTACTAATTATATCCCTTAGTTTCCAAAATAATTTAATAGAATAAAATAATTATAAAAAGGTGTGGAATAAGAGGAATAATTAAATTACTTTCATCACTATATTCAAATGGAATAACATACATCAATGAATCAAAGTATATCAAAACAAGGCTATACCTTTACATAATCTAGCCATGAAAGCTTACACAAAGATACACAATACACATAAATTCAAATACTCTAATGCAAATTAAAGAAACAACAAAATCATCAATGCATCCACAAAAGAACCATAACACAAATAATTTCATGAGTGGAAAACCCTCGTAGGGATGAAAAACCACTCATAAAAGTGTCTTGATGGCTTAATGAAATACCTCATTGAAAAATCTGCACTGCTTACAGAATCTCGCTGGTTACAAGATGCCTCACTGGCAATGATCATATTGTCTCACTAACATGACCATTCATTACATATTTCTAGATATCATGAATATCACACATAACAAGGAGCATATGGAAGTTCTTATACAAGACACACAAGTCTACAAGCAACATTTTCAAGTTTCACCGATGTATTATCCTTGCATATGAAATTAGGGTAATGCCAACACTATTATGAATCACTCCCAAGTATTTACAAATAAGACAATTCTCCTCCAATGACCTCTTAAATATCACACAAGTACATTGAAAGTAGTAAGCCAATCACATGGAAAGCTTCATGAAAGTAATCCTAGCCCTACTAGAATGCACACATACCTATGCGATTATAACAAGAATGCTTACTTCTAAACTCATTGATTCCTAGAGGTTTCAAAAATAAGAGAATAATACTATAAAAGAGTTAAGAAGGTATAGCTCATGCATTTATGAGAATACATATATAAGCTAGAGAATAAATGAATATATGTTCTTATAAAATCAATAGCTCAATTTACTTTGCTAAAAAAAAAATGTTAAATTCGTATTTCTAATTATATAGAGAAAAGGCTTTCCATATGTATTCACTTATGTTGCACAATTACTATGTGATACACACAAAATAAATTAGAAATTATTATTTTCATAAACAATAGAAGCAAAATACTTCCAACATTGATCTTCTAAAATGGAAATGTATAACAAGTTACTATGAATAGACAAACCAAATTATGACATGAATCATGATATACAAATTCTCAGAAATACTACAAATACAACTTCAATAATATTTTTAAAAGGAAAATAAAATACTATTATTATCGACAATATAATTAGAATTCCATAGAACAAAAGAAATGTTAAAATATAAGTACATACTTGCAATGTTAAAAGACAATTACAATTTACAAAAAATCGATAAAGTAAACATAACTTGTCAAACTAGCACATACAAAATGCATTAAAGTCTCAACTTACCTTGACTGGTGTGTGGCGACTTTAAAAGCCACATTCATAATTACATGGAAAAGACCTCCAACACAGTCAGTGAATGACATATTTTCTACTAACCTGAGTTTTGTGAAATAGATGGAATAAAATAATGCCAAATGTGTTTGATAATGCATAAAATTATGACTATCTACATTGTAAAGCATGAAAACCAACTAACATTTGGATAAATTTCCTACATAAGAAGATCATACAACCTAAGTTTGTTCTTCTCTTGAGATTCAATCAGTTAAAAAAAAAAATCACAATGTAAAGCAATAATTTAGCATTCTCCTTTTGTACCCTATGTTGTTTGCCTGGCGATTGAATGGTGGTTAAACTTTTGATGTCGTACATTATCTTCACCAAGCCTCTAATGGAACAACATGGCACTGACTTACTTCTCATTTCCATGGCCTTTCTTTTGAAAATGACCCCCATGTACATGGCTCGCAAGCCATCCCAATCAAATGATGATGATGAGGAACAAGGAAAGGCTTTAGTTTCATAATTTCATGATTTCACATTGGGCGTAGTATTATACATCATTTAGATGAAAACCCTAATTTTAGTGGCATTGAATGGAGTAGAATCATGCCGAAAGAATTTTACCCATTTTGAGAGGAGTTGGAAAATCACTCTCCCTCTACTCACAGCGTCACTAAACAAGGCTAAAATAAAGCTAAAATGAAGGTCTTCAGATTTCATAGTAGTTACACCATTTTTTTTAAATATAGCTAGAACTTTTAGAAAGAAAACAATAGTTTGGTCTTAAAAATAGGATCTTCTAGAAGTTTGTAAAAGTGATAGTGGATGAATGCATATAATATCTAATTTTTAGGAAGATTCAAGGAAATGGGATTTTCAATCATTTGTACCTTGGTGAAAAGAAAAGGATCTCTAACCTCTCTACGTGTACAACTTGTGTGTATGAAAAATAAGTGCATAAAGGAATTTAAATGAAATATTCAAACACACCAATAAGACATTTAATAAAACAGAATATAAAAGGAGTAAAGAAGTGCAAACTCTATTCCGCTTCCATTGTCGTCCTATTGTCCTCTATCTTTAGTGTTTTTGTAGATTCCAGCCTTGTGTTCTCAGATTGTATGGCTAGGCTCAACAAACTGTCTTCCTAAAGAACGAGATTTTGATATGATATGCAAGATTAAGCTATGATGATGGTGATAAACTTGAAATTAAAATGATTGAATGAACTAAGTGCATGAATTCTACTTAATTGCCTATTACCAATGCTTGGATTCACACAGGTATTTATAGATTTTTCAAATGATTTTGATTGGCTGATATGATCAATGGTTGTGATAATTCCTGGAGATCGAATGGTTGAAGAAAGATGAAACTGAAGGAGAGGATAGAAGAACCCTAAAATCAGATTTTTCTATTTTATTATGAAAGAGGAAAAAGAAGGGAAGATAAGAATAAAAGAAAGATTAAAAGCTGATAAATAATTAATTAAAAAAAAATCAATTATTTATTTGTGGAGGACATTCAGCTTTTCTTAATTAAATAAAATATTTAATTAAGCTTTTAAAAGCAGAAGAAAACTTGTGGTGAGAAAAGAGCTTTAATCAGTTTTATTGAAAAAAAGCAGAATATCTCATAATTAAATAAAATATTTAATTATGATATGAGAAGATTGCACAATTAGGTTAAAATACCTAATTTTGGATTTAGAAAGAAATCATAAGATATTTTTAATTAAATAAGATCTATTTAATTAAATCACTTTTATGAAATTAATTAAATGAAACATTTAATTAATTAGAAGAAGAATTAAAATAGAAGAAAGGGGAAATATTTAAACTTAATTAAATCAAAAGATTTAATTTAAATTCAAACAGTGATAATTAATTTAAATAAATAGAATGTATTTATTTAATTAATTAAGTGGACATGTGAAAATAATTAAATAAAGTAAATTTATTTAATTAGGAAAGAAGAATAAGATGAATGAACAATATAATTATATTAATTAAATTTAATCATATGTAGAGGACTTTTAGAAAAATTAATTAAATAATAAATATTTAATTAATTGCCAGGATTATAGACATGACCATTTTTATGCATATACATTTTGCCCCTCTTTGAAGTGATGTGTGAAACATATTACTTCAAAGAAAATAAAAAAAAATTTGCCCCTGATATGTTTCCAATTTTTGATGTCGATGATGCCCCCTCAGGAGATAAATCACGGAAGAAGAAGTTGATAAGGATTGGGGAACAGTGATTTAACTCCCGATAGATGATGTGGTCGATGCCCCAGTGAAAAAGAGGTTGAAAAATGGAAAATGCCACTAATGCCCACCCTAAAAGGACCCTTATAAGGTAAAAGGGGTAAAATGAAGTGTCATTTTCACCTTGCTGCTACAGTAAAATTCGAGCTCTGAGAGTGACTTGGCGAGATGGTGATCCCTGTGCACGACATAGGTTCGAGCGGGCGCGACGATATCAGAGACCACCGGCGTATGGACCACCGGTGAGTGATTCGAACCCTCTATGTTGTCAATTTTTAATTTTTTTAGATCGAATTTGAATCGTTTTAAGTCGGATTAAAATTTTTTTTGAACATTTTAGCGCATTTAGGAATAGTTATAGCGCATTCGATAATTCTACTAGCGCATCTAGGAAATTCCTTAGCGCATCTAGGAATAGAACAAAAATTGATCTGTTAGCGCATTCGACAGATAGAGTTGCGCATTTAGGGCGAAATCGGCTAGGTAGGTATTTTAGCGCATCTAGGGCACAGAATGGCACATTTAGGGTTTTGCCCAAAAGTGCTAAAGTTGTGCATCAGGTAGTTAAAGTAGCGCATTAAGGAAACAGAGTTGCGCATTCAGGGTTTTAGCGCATTGGGTAAACAGTCTAGCGCATAGGAGAAAATTTTTAGCGCATATGGGGTTTTTGCACATAATAGCGACAAAATTGCGCTTTTAGGGAAAAAGTTGCAAAATGCTTGTGTGATGAAAAATGATGATTAAAATTGCTTCTTTAGTCAATAGATAGATAAATTGTCGGATCATCATGTTGATAGGATAGAAAATTGAATAGAGAACTGATAACTTTGCTTTCTGCGATTGAAAAACAAAGAGGAGATGAGTGATTGATTGATTTGAATTTGATAACTTTGCTTCTCGCGATTGAAAAAAAAAGAGTAGATGTGTAATTGATTGATTTGAATTTGATAACTTTGCTTCTCGCGATTGAAAAACAAAGAGTAGATGTTGTAATTGATTGATTGGAATTTGATAACTTTGCTTCTCACGATTGAAAAACAAAGAGTAGATGTTGTAATTGATTGATTGGAATTTGATAACTTTGCTTCTCGCGATTGAAAAACAAAGAGTAGATGTTGTAATTGATTTGCTTTCTATGATAGAAAAACAAATAGAAAATGATGAGTGTTGATAAATTTGCTTTCCTGAAAAGAAAAACAAATAGTAAATGATGATAGAGTAGATTGATTGGACATGCTGATAGATTGATGTAACACTTGATATGAGTCATTGATATGTGATGTTAGGTAGATAGATCATATGATATGAGTCTGATTTGATGTATGTGTTGTGATGTTTGAACAAAAATAGGAGGCTTTCAAAAGCCTCTAGATCAGAGAGCGGTTCCCCTTGTGTTGGGAGCGGATAGGAGAGTTGACCCCTGCACAGCTACAAGTGATAGCGGACTATGGATTGGGACCGTTGTTGGCCATGCCGCGAGGCATTCGGGCCAACAGAGGACTATTGACGGCCTTGGCCGAGAGATGGCATTCTGAGCATAACACCTTCCACCTGTCGACGGGTGAGATGAGTGTGACGCCGGAGGATGTGTACCGGATTCTGGGGATTCCAGTTGTTGGAGCCCTTGTGGTTTATGACCACAAGGAGATTGGTGGGACCGAGGCGTTGCAGCGGATATGTGGCGATCCCGGTATTTATGGGTACTGGATAGATTGGGATGATTTTAGCAGGTATCTGGCTCTGGTGGCGGTGTTGGCAGCATTTGTTGGAGGTTTTCTTAGACCGGACCATCGGTCCAAGGGATTTGCCGTGGGTTGGGAGAGGATGCTGGAGTGGATGATCACTCAGCCACGGAGATTTGCCTTGGGTAGCTATGTCCTAGTGGACATGTATCATGATTTACATCGGATTGTGTACAGAGGATCCACCAGCCTGGCGAGTGGGGTTACATTGTTGCAGATCTGGGCGTGGGAGCACATTGCTGTCACGAGACCACTTTGTACCAGGGTGAGACCAGCAGGGAGGCCATACGTGTATGCGTATTCTGGTGCAGTTGTCTAGCAGAGGCTGGGCAAGGTAGAGTACTGGTAGCGAGTGTTGGATGATGTGGATTCAGTGATATGGAGGCCCTACACAGATTGCGAGGCATGGGCGACAGATCAGTTAGAGATGTTGTTTGTGTGCAGACCACGATACCTGATAGGGTGGACGCCCTTTATTATTGAGAGGTTTCTGGCACTACGGGTTCTGAGACAGTTTGGTTTCACGCAGGGGATGCCCCAGGGCATTGCTCATTATGGGCGGTGTAAGGGGGATGTAGGATGGGGGCCATGCATTCCGTACCAGGCAGCATATACAGAGTACACCGCATTACAGCCCGAGGTATGGGTGGACAGGCCAGAGGTTTTTGATGTTGGGATGACAGATGACTATGCCCAGTATTTTCACACACATCCATTTCCACGGTTTACAGTGCCAGATGAGGCACGGGCGATCAAAGCAGCACCATAGCCAGGAGCAGGGATACCAGGAGGTGTGGCTGGTGGGGAGCAGGTGATGGGTGGAGGAGAGGAGGAGGGAGAGGAGAGTGAGGAGAGTGGAGATGGTGAGGAGGAGAGCAGCTCAGAGGACGAAGATGATAGAGATGACAGAGATGAGTAGAGGCAGCAGAGACTAGACAGCCTCAGTAGAGTATAGGTTCCTCGATGGTCCAGATCTGGTGCCAGGCCTCAGATGGTGATTAGGGTGACATCTTCGTCCCAGCAGGCACAGATAGATGCATTGCAGGGTCAGGTGCAGACCTTTCAGGGGCAGCAGTCACAGCTTCAGAGTCAGTTAGTACAGGCTCAAAGCATGATAGTGCAGTTACAGGCACAGCTTGCACAGGCACAGGCACAGGTACAGGCACATGCTCAGGCACAGGCACAGGCACATGCACAGGTACAGGTATAGGTTCAGATGCCTACCTCGGATCCTCAAGTGGCACAGTTGGCAGCAAAGAGGGATGCCTTTAGACGGCAGGCACAGGAGGCTGAGGGTGTAGCACAGAGGCTGATGGGTACCGTAGAGAGTACCTCCCTATGAGAGGCCATTGTAGAGGGATTTGAGGCAGCCAGAGAGGCAGAGTACTACAGAGTTCATTATGAGGAGCTATGCCCTCCTGAGCGGCGAGAGCCATATCCCAGATCACACAGCAGGACGAGGACCCAATCCTGGACATCGACACATGGTAGAGAGGTTACAAGGCCTCGATGGGATCCTGATGCAGGGACTAGTGGCAGGCCACCTCCTTCCAGACCAGCTCCTTCAGGGGCATCCACCAGTTAGCCATTTTGGGGCTGATTTTTCTGTATATTGAGTATTGATCATGTCTTATGTATAATGTTTTGAACTTGTTAGTTTCATTGGACATTGGGCACTTGTATTATTTTGATGAGTGATGATATGCAGTGGCGGTATTTTTTATGATGTTTTATGTGGATGCATTTGTGTTATGTTATGGATGTGACGTGTATGCATATATGATTTGAGATGGATTTTGATATGTTTTTATTATATGTGCGGACTAATCCATATGATGCAGGATGATCTAGTGATTATGATGTGTATGCAATGATTTTGTGATGATGTATGTATATATGTGAGATGTTAATTTCTTTTTGAATTTTCCATGTATAAAATACATCGCGATATGGTAGAAAATGAATGTGGTAGGAATGGTAATATGATAAAATGATATGTAAAATGGTAATGAAACGGTATGAGACGATAAAATGATAAATGAATGAATAATGAAATGATAAATGACAAATGAATGATGAAATGATAAATGGTAACCGAATAATGAAATGGTAAATGATAAATGAAATGATGAAATGATAAATGAATGATAAATGATAATGAAAAATGAAATGATAAATGATAAATGGATGATAATTAATAGATGATAATGAAAAATGAAATGATAAATGATAAAGATGATAAATGATAATAATGAACGGATGCAAATGAGTCAAATGTCCCAATGTCCTCCATAAAACTCAAAATTGTATGAGAACCATTGATGCAATCCTTCAGTCTTTCAAAACACCGATGTGAATCCAATATGCAGATATATACAATGATCTAATGAATGTGCAACTATATGAAACTAACCAGTTTGTTGAGCCTATTACAAGCCTTCTTGAATCATCATAGAACATTTAAAATGTTGGAAGTATGTACAAGCATCAGAGGGGAAATTAGTGCCAATGATGACCAGAGTACAACTTTCATGAATTTTGATATAGCAAGCGAACACAAGCATTGAGGTATAATTGAACCGAGATGACCTGAGCATTTCTTGCATAAACAGACAAAGATTAACCACCGTTTTGATGCAAATGTGGAACTGTCATCGATGATGTTTGCTTTGAGTGTCATGTCCTGTGACATATTTGCATCAGATTGGACTGTTAACCTTAAGACAGCAGACAAAGAAAAATCATTCTCGTTCCTTGCAACTCTAGTGCAATACATCATTGAGTATGCTCCCGAGTAATGATATCGAAAATTAAGCAACTTGTGATCAAACATATAATACTGTTATTTCATGCATTATTCAGATTTCTGGATCATCCAATAGACAAGGATATGACATCTCGCTGAAAAGTGTTTTATGATCGGACAAAGTGGTTGCATGAGTTTGTTGTTTGTTTGCATGTTCGGATTTCTATGTCATGGTCTAGCTGTTTTGGTATGCTCTGAAAGTTAAGTGCCCCCAGCTGAGTTTTTGCCCCGTTTATTGACACAACTTGAGGAAAGGAATATGTACAGACGATCAAGCCATGGTAAGACGTTTTAACCCTCTAGGCAAATGGCGGCAGGATGATGCGATTAATGACCTTAAGATGCACGGAAAAAGATGGAAAAAGGGGAGCTTTGAAAAGATAAAGTGCAAAATAGGAACTAATAAATGGAGAGTACAGATAGCGTTTGTTTGCCAGATTTTCACTATCATTATTTATTGCATTTTCTGATTCTTTTGATTTTTGTATTTTCTGTATTAGTACCATTTGAGTTTTCACCTATAATGATCTTTTGATTTTTTAATTTTTTCAAAGACTTTTTACTGTTTAGTTCTTGGGACTTTTCTTTGTTTTGGATTTTTAGGACTTTTCTGTGTTTTGCGTTCTTGGGGCTTTTCTGCTTGTTTTTGGATTTCTTGGGACTTTTCTACTATTTTGGTTCTTGAACTTTTCTGGCTTCACTAGTACTTCTTAAGATGTATACTGTTGATGGGTTCAATAGGTCTCCTTCAGCGTTGATAACCTTGGGCCGTGGCGCAATAACCACACCAGACTGTAATTGTTCAATTTTCCTTTCTTTTCTTGATTATTTGATGATTCATTAGGATTCTCTTCCATTCGTCCCCACAGAGAAATACGTGGTTTTGTGATTATAGGCTGAGACATCATCTGTGGTATGCGCTGAAATGGTCAGGTACTCTCTGTCTCTTTATCCGGTTCTAATAAAAGTTGGAAACTCTGTATTCCTCAAGCATTATGGGAACCTTCGTGCTCTTAAAAAGAGGTAATTTCTACCTCTGAAATATGTTCTACTCATAGGCGAGGCAGCGTTGCACTCACATGGTGTTCGAGACATAGTTAGCAAGCCCTGAGGCGGGATTAGGTTGAACATGCCAATCCTTCCCAGGTCGACAGCGTTTCTTCAAGATCTTTAGGATAGTCTTGTTCGAGGCCTCTGCTTGGCCATTCCCTTGAGGATAGTAAGGAGTGGAATATCTGTGCTGAATATGGGATCTTTCACAAAGTTCATCAACATCCTAATTTTTGAATGGTCGACCATTATCTGTAATAGCATTAGAATCTATATCAACAAATAATGTAGTTGAGTATGGGATGGTTGTTTTCGGTGACTTTAGAAGTCATATCAATCCTTGTGAAATATTCTCCCGGTTGTGATAATGAACTTATGCCCATTTGAAGCGGGATAGTGCCCACTAGATCTAACCCCCATTGAGAGAATGGCTAGGTGGGTGTAAATGAATGAAGTTCTTGTGCAGGAGCATGAATAAGATTCCCATGAATCTGACATTTTGAGCATGTTTTAACAAAAGTGAATGATTCCTTTTCCATTGTAGGCGGTGGTAACCATTCTAATCAATTTCTTGGATAGGTTAACTAGTCCCTCAAATAGTACAAATGCCCCATAGACTTCTTGCTTAAAGCTTGGCAGTTAAGTCATTCAAGACATGGTAGTACCATCAAGACCATGGCGATAAAAAGTGTCAGCGATGAAATTGTCTCGAGAGGATTGTCGGATAAAGCTACGCTTTTGGTTGCGGGATAAGTCAGGTGGTAAAGTGTCATCTTTTAGGTAGGTATAAATTTTACCATACCAGGGTGAATCGGATCCTACTAGGTGGCAGATAATTTGGCTTTCAGGTGTGTCATAGGCGGGTGTCAATAATTGTTCCACTAGAAATTCATAGCGAGTCTGTTTTTCTGGGAGTTGTATCAATGAGGCGATCATGGCCATAGCATCAGCCACTTTATTGTCAATCCTTGGAATTTGTGTGAACTGAATGTTCACAATGTACTTTTTGAAGTCATCAATCATCTTCTTGTATGGCAACAACTTGTCATCTTTAGTCTGATAGTCATTATTGATTTGATTAATGACTAACTATGAGTCACCATAAACTTGTAGCTCTGTAATTCTCCATTCCAATGCTATCTTTAATCCAGTGATTAGTGCTTCATATTCAGCTATGTTATTGGTGCATGGAAACATTAGCCTATATGACCGAGGAATGGTATGTCCTTGAGGGGTGACAAAGAGAATGCCTGCCCCCGATCCATGTTGAGTAAAAGAACCATCAAAGTATAAGGACCATAACTGCTTAGAGTCTACCGCGAAAACATCAACATCTGGAAATTCAATGTGTAAGGGGTGCTCTATTTGTAGAGGAGCGTCTGCTAGTTGATCCGCAATAACTTGTCCTTTGATTGCTTTGCGATCAACATAGTGGATGTCAAACTCGCTCAAAATCATGACCCATTTTGCTAACCTTCCTGTTAGTGATGCTTTACTTAGTAGGTATTTGAGTGGATCAATTTTTGAAACAAGATTAATTGTATGAGTTAGCATGTAATGTCAAAATTTCTGTGAAGCAAAGACGACTGCTAAACAAGCCTTCTCAATGAAAGTGTAATTAAGCTCATGACTTGTCAATGTTCTACTAATATAATAGATGGCATGTTCCTTCCCTTCATGGTCTTCTTGTGCTAATAATGCTCCCAAAGATGTCTCGGTCGCAGCAATATACAGGATCAATGGTTTGTCTGGATTGGGTGGAACGAGAACTGGTGGGTTTATCAGGTACTGCTTGATTTGTTGAAATGCCATTTCACATTTGTCATCCCATCTAAAAGGAACATTTTTATGTAGGAGATGTGTGAATGGTAGACTTTTGTCGGCCAATTGTGCAATGAATCTTCTGATGGACTGTAGCCGCCCTTGTAATGACCTCAATTGACTGATGTTCTTTGGAGGAGGCATCTGCATGATTGCCTGAATTTTTGCAGGATCTACTTCAATTCCTTTTTCTAAAACAATATATCCTAGCAACTTTCCGGATGTGACCCCAAAAACACATTTCTTAGGATTTAGGCGAACTTTGAATTTCTCCAATCTGGTGAATATTTTAGATAGTATTTCCAAGTGTCCTTCTCTGGTGTGTGATTTTTCCAATATGTCATCTACATAATCCTCCATGAATGTGTGCATCATGTCATGAAAGATCGTAGTCATAGCTCTTTGATAGTAGCTCCAGCATTCTTTAAGCGAAAGGCATAACATTTAACAATATGTTCCCCGGGCAGAGTGAAGCTATTTTCTCTTGGTCTTCGGTGCAATTTTGATTTGGTTGTAACCAGAGAAACCATCCATTAATGAGTACATGGCATGGCCTGCTGTCAAGTCAACTATAGTGTCAATGCTAGGGAGCGGGAAGTCATCCTTTGGGCACGCTTTGTTAAGATCTCTGAAATCAGTGCATACTCTTACACGTTTGTCTGGTTTTGCTACTGGTACAATGTTGGAGATCCATTCTGCATAGGCAATTGGTCTTATAAAACCTGCGTCTAGGAGCTTCTTGAGTTCTTCTTTAACCAGTAGTGCTACATGAGGATTCATCTTTTTGAGCTTTTGTTTTACTAGTTTAACTCCTGGTTTGATAGATAAGTGATGCATAATGAGATCAGGATCAAGGCCCGGCATGTCTACATATGACCAAGCAAAATTAACTTGATTTTCTTTGAGAAAGTTCATGAATTCTGGGATTTCTTTATCTGTCATTGATTCAACTAGCTGTAAAATCCTTGGATTATCTGTAGTTACAATATTGATTTCCTTAGTATGTTCGATCAAGATGGGCGATCGCTCATGATGGTGCTCCGGGAGAGTGTCAAGAGTCCCATCAGTTGGTGCCTCAAAAAGGTTTTCACCATCTGATACGCTCTTTATTTTATCTTTTCCTTGATCTAGTACTACCATATTCTAGTTTTCACCACTAGATCATTTTTTTTTATTTTCATTTTTGCAGCTAGGAGATTTGACACTCTCCTGATTAAAAACTTCATACCGAAAATCGCTAGTGGAACAATTATCGACACTTTCGGCGGAAAGGAAGTTTATGATAGCTTCGTCATTGGGAAAAATAGGTATATCAATAGGTTCTGTCAGATCCCAGTCAATGAGATCAGGGTGAATTAAAGGTAACATGTCATTTGGTTTTGTGAAATCGGCGATAGTTAGGGTCAAGACAGAGTTATCTGTAGGATCCGAGTTATGAGATAAGTCAATGATGGTACTATTCTCCTGATAGTCTTGTTCATTAAAATCCGACTCAGTATCACTAGACTCATAGTTGTGTTGTGGTTCAGATTCTTGTGGTTGGGATCCTAAACCTTCCCCTTTGATTAAAATGGGCGTGTACTTGTGTATGACATCTACCTCTTTGTCCCTCCAAAATTCATCATTGTGGATGGTATCCCATTCATATTCAGCATAATCAGTATCAGAATTATTTTCTATGCAATTCAGGATTGATGCCAAACATATCTCTTTCTTGTTAGAACCTTCTTGTAGTGTAAAAACATTACCTTGTGACTGTTTAGATTGGGTAGCATCATAGCCTATTCCAGTTTTATCATATGCCGCGAGCCCTGGGAGATGGATAGGCTCAACTACGCCTTTTTTTCTTTTTCCAAGAGGACCATTGTCATATCCCATCTTTTGCATGATGGAATATCCTTTCCCATATTGAGCTGTTGGTAAGGTAACATTTAGAACTATTTCTTCTTCATCCTTATAAAGCCAATCTAGAATCGCTGCATCCTCAGAATCTCCCATGGGAAACTTTTCTTTGACAAATTGTCCATTGAACTTGGTAGTGGGCACTGTTTGTATTTGTGCTGATGTTGATGCTACTGATATCTGTTGTTGTGTAATAGAAGGCTTTCCATGTGATTTAGGAGATGTAGGTAGATTAGCAAGACAAAGGGAATATTCCCCAACTCCACTTTCCTTGAACTGCAGTTTCTTGTCAAAGCTTTTGGCTAATTGACTGATTTGTGTCTCATGCTTAGGAGAAGTATTAGCAAGTGCTTCTCGATTATTTGGAACCAAAGTATCCTGATGAGTTTTGACATTGGCACAAGTTTGGGTGTTTGAATTATCAGCTGGTATAGTTATTTCCTGTCCGTCATATGGAAACTTAAGACATTGATGGTAAGTGGACGAAATAGCTTGCATTTCATGGATCCAAGGATGACCCAACAAGATGTTGTATGCAAGATCTCGATCTAAAACTTGACAAAAAGTATTTTTGATAGCGGGTCCCACTCTGATTGGTAGCATGATTAGACCTTTAGACGTTCTCTCCTCATCATCATAGGCCTTTATAGTAATCTTCCTTCTAGGGTCAATGGAGTCTTCTGCAAACCCTAATGCTTGAACGACCTTCAAGGTACATATATTTAGACCAGCCCCTCCATCTATTAGAACACGTTTAACATGAAACTTATGGATCATGACCTCTAAGTATAATGATGAATTGTGGGGATGAGTCATGGAAACATTGTCTTTGTCTGAAAATGAAAGGCATGTGGGTGAGGAAAAATGTCCTACCATGGCTTGAAATCTATCCACATCCAAATTTGTGGATATAGTTGTGTCAAAAAGGGCTTTGTCTAAAATTTCCTTGTGTGCGAGGGAAATTTTTAGGAGTTCTAAAATGGAGATTTGAGCAGGAGTTTTTCGAAGTTGGTTGACTAAGTCATATTGATGTTGAGGGAAAGTCTCAGTGGATTTTGAAGAGGTACCCTTTAAGATAACTTTAGCTTGGGCTCTCGTTGTGACATTCACTTGTCCATTATCTACTTTTTCCTTGATTTTTATAACGTTGACTTGCTCATTATCTGTATAGAGGTGACGAATTACATTGTCATCAATTTGATTCACATTTTTATCAGAAGACTCTCCCTTTTGATAATTTGGTAGAGGGTTGCGAAATGCTTGGTGATCTTCATTGGATTTTTGTTGTCCTTCTATTGTGATAATGCCCTTGTCAATGAGATCTTGAATAGCATGTTTCAAAGCTTGGCATTGGTTTGTACGATGACCTCTACACCTATGATAGTCACAAAAATAAGCCTCATTCCATGATAGAGGTTTTATACTAGGTTCATAATTGTGTTGCGGTGGTAACGTAAGGACATTTTTTTCCATAACCTCTTTGAAAGCTGATTCCAAGGATTGTCCTAGTGGTGTGAAGGTTCTTCTATTGGAGAAGAATGGAAAACGTTGTGAGTTTGTATTTGAGGTATTCCCTAGAGTGTTGTTGTTGTTGTTTCCCCGATAGTTTTGGTTGTTGGTCGCCCCCTAATTGTTGTTCATTGGAGGAGGATGATTGTTTCCTAGATTCGCGACTGAATTGACATTGTTATTATGAGTAGTGTTTGGGGTGCTCAGAACAAATGGCCTAGTCGTAATATGATTTGCATCTACAACACCATCGTTTACAATGTTCTTGTTGCGGGTCCAAAATTTTGACTTGTCTTGATTGTTGTAATGATTAGATGAGCTAGGGTTGTCCCTATCAAGTTTTATTGTCCCTCTTTTGACCAAAGCACTTTCGATGGTGATGGCATCCTCAATCAATTTCTCAAAGGAAGGTGGACAGTGTAGATTTAAATGATAGCTCATTTCTGAGTTGAGGCTATTGATGAAAGTAACCATTTTCTCCTTTTCAGGGACATGACGGGGGTACCTAGCGAACATTCTCCTCCATCTTTGAAGAAAGGTAGTGAAAGATTCCCCAGGTTTTTGCGTAACTTTGCAAAGATCAATCATGGTGATCTGGTGTTGAACGTTGTAGGAGCATTGTGTTATGAACAAATTTATCAATTCCTCAAATGTTCAAATAGGAGGTGTAATCTTAGATAACCATTCCATAGAGTTGACTCCAAGGCTTCAAGGAAATAATGGCAATAAATATGTATCTTCGTGGGCAAATTCCAATGTCATGTTTCAAAAGTCTCTAACATGGTCAATTGGGTCTGATTTTCCATTATAACGATCAAATTTGGGGATTTCACAGTGTTTAGGAAATGGAATCATGTTGAGACTTCTATCAAAAGGATAAGGACATATGTCATCCAAAGTGTATTTCTTGGTTGCGGTTCCTCCTCATAACTCTTTGAGTTCTCCCTGCATTTCTCTAAACTCTTTTTTGAAGGAGGTGAATTCATATAGGGATGGCTCTTCCTCTGTGGCTTTTAATTTCTCAGTATCAAAGTCTTTAGGCAATTTGGCTCCTTGATCTGCTAAGAAAAGAAAATACTTCTCTTTATCACGTTGTATAATCTGTTCAAGGATTTTAAGAAACTTGGGATTCTGTTCTGCCTCTTTAAGTTCTTCCTCTTGCTCATTATCACTGTCTACAGGAGTTTTGTTCCTGTTTGTGTTTTTAAGCAACGAATCTTCCCCTCTATCAGCCATATTGTTGTCACTAAAAAGGGGATTGCGACACACTAAAAAGAGGACTATCACGTTCACCTTCTTCTTGAATGTTGTGTGTGGAAGTTTCTTGTTGAGATGTATCTCCTAGCTTGTTGTGTTGAGATCTTGTAAAAATAGGCATATGGGAGAAATCCTCGGATATGATCAAAGGTTACTGAAGGATTTGATTAGGACGCGGTGAATATTCAATTGAAGGTTGTGGTATATTCTCAAACTCAAGAGGTTGATTAAGATTGTGACGTTGAGACAATGCTAATCTTTGATAATAAGCTTGGGTAGCCAAAGGTTCTACAGCATAATCGTCGGTGAATCCCTTAATGTAGTCTTGGTATCTATGGAGAAATGTGCGATAATGGAGCAAGACGTCTCGGCTCTTATACAGAAATTCCCTGCGATCTAAAGTATTTTTGTAACTTAAATTTGTTTTGGGCTTCTTGATCCTATTGAAAATTGATTTCTTGGTGAACTTGGTTGATTTCCACTTTCTCAACATGGGATTAAAATCTCAGAGATTCGGGTCTGTGACAAGGAAAAAGCACTATTCTGTTTCCTAAATGCGCTACAGAAAATGGTAAATGCGCTGGAGAAAGAGTCAAATGCGCTACAGAATAGCTCAGATGCGTAGAAACAGAGCACAGATGCGCAGCAGAATACCCTAAATGCACTGAAACAGAACACAGATGCGCTAGAACAGATTTGAAATGCGCTACAGTTTTCCCTAGATGCGCTAAAACAGTTTGTCTAAGGACAGTTTTGACCAGTTTTCAGCTAAAATTTGTCATGTTTGTTCTTGGATGATCCTTTATCTGAATTAATGTTTTGAAAGCACAGCAAACAGTCTGATTAAAGTTGATTTGTAGCCAAACACAGAATAAGACAAGCACAACCTAGGTTAGGCCAGGACAATATCCGCTAGACTCCACGTGGGTTTCCCCAACCGCATATCAGTAGCGTGTGAATCCAGAAGCTTGGCTGCACGGGCTCCCCCTTACAGTGCACTCTCTTCTCAGGCCAACCAAGCTTCCAACCCCCATGAAACTCCCATGGCGAGCTGATCACCTCTACTATTGACTGCGAAAGTGTGGAAGGCTTCACACCGACCGGTGCTGGACTAGCAGATAGAAGGTTTTTGGCTTTCTAAACAATGGTTTTTAGTTCGGGACCCCCGTTCGAGTGGCCATACATGGGGCAAGAGATTAATCACCATTAAGGTGGCACTCCAGCCTGAAGAGGTTAAGCTCAACAGGGTTTAAGGGAGTACAACTCCGTCCGTATGACACATCCGCACAAGCAACCTTAGGTTTTCCCTTAAGATTTACATTTATATACCGGTCGGGGTAGCTTGGCCTTAGCTCTATTGCCGGTTTGAGTCATCCCTTAAGGTGAGTACTTTTTCCCTTAAGGTAAGGCCCAATTTCTAGAGTCAATAACTATTTCTCTTGCACCCAGGATCGCACAAGTGCACAAGGGGAGAGGATACTTCAATTATTGAGTCAGGGTTACACAGGGAAAAGTGGGTCTGGTTTTCTGATCACCTAGTTTGCATAGGGTGAGAGCATAATCACCTACCACTTTCAAGCACAGTCAATAAGAGTAAACAAGTTCATTTTATGTGCACCAAAATCAAAAGTGATTTACTCTAAGTGAAGATTTTGCTTCACAACAGACATGGGGTTCATTTTAACTGCATGATAAAGGTGTGGTGGCTACCCTAGATTGATTCATTTTAAACCCAGCAAAAAGAAATGAAAGAAATTATGTCTGCGGAATGCGTCAAACTCAAAATTTTGGTTACAATTCGGATGTGAAGCTCTATCCCCCGGATGCGCAGAAACAGGGACCAGATGCGCAACTCTATGGCCTAAATACGCTAAAATAGAATATAAATGCGCTGCTCTGTTACTCAGATGCGCGAAAACAGAACCTAGATGCGCTATTCTAAATGCAAATTTTTTTTAGATTTTCTGAAACATATAAAGATGCGCTAACCTATTTCCTATATGCGCTAACTAAATGCCTATATGCGCTACAGAAAGTGATGGATGCGCTATTCTGTTTCCCGGATGCGCCGCATAAATTCCTGGATGCGCCGAAACAGTCTTCAAATGCGCCGAAATACCTGCAAAAATAAAATTTCCTGAATCTTCCCGATGCGCTGCCGAATGCCAGAAAACCTGTGAGCCAACCTGCAAGAAAAACCTGCAAGAAAGAAGTCTAAAATAGGGGCATAGGCCCCACGGTGGGCGCCATTTAATGTGTGTATGAAAAATAAGTGCATAAAGGAATTTAAATGAAATATTCAAACACACCAATAAGACATTTAATAAAACAGAATATAAAAGGAGTAAAGAAGTGCAAACTCTATTCCGCTTCCATTGTCATCCTATTGTCCTCTATCTTTAGTGTTTTTGTAGATTCCAGCCTTGTGTTCTTAGATTGTATGGCTAGGCTCAACAAACTGTCTTCCTAAAGAATGAGATTTTGATATGATATGCAAGATTAAGCTATGATAATGGTGATAAACTTGAAATTAAAATGATTGAATGAACTAAGTGCATGAATTCTACTTAATTTCCTATTACCAATGCTTGGATTCACACAGGTATTTATAGATTTTTCAAATGATTTTGATTGGCTGATATGATGAATGGTTGTGATAATTCCTAGTAGATCGAATGGTTGAAGAAAGATGAAACTGAAGGAGAGGATAGAAGAACCCTAAAATCAGATTTTTCTATTTTATTATGAAAGAGGAAAAAGAAGGGAAGATAAGAATAAAAGAAAGATTAAAAACTGATAAATAATTAATTAAAAAAAAATCAATTATTTATTTGTGGAGGACATTCATCTTTTCTTAATTAAATAAAATATTTAACTAAGCTTTTAAAAGCAGAAGAAAACTTGTGGTGAGAAAAGAGCTTTAATCAGTTTTATTGAAAAAAATAGAATATCTCATAATTAAATAAAATATTTAATTATGATATGAGAAGATTGCACAATTAGGTTAAAATACCTAATTTTGGATTTAGAAAGAAATCATAAGATATTTTTAATTAAATAAGATCTATTTAATTAAATCACTTTTATGAAATTAATTAAATGAAACATTTAATTAATTAGAAGAAGGTTAAAATAGAAGAAAGGGGAAATATTTAAACTTAATTAAATCAAAAGATTTAATTTAAATTCAAACAGTGATAATTAATTTAAATAAATAGAATGTATTTATTTAATTAATTAAGTGAACATGTGAAAATAATTAAATAAAGTAAATTTATTTAATTAGGAAAGAAGAATAAGATGAATGAACAATATAATTAAATTAATTAAATTTAATCATATGTAGAGGACTTTTAGAAAAATTAATTAAATAATAAATATTTAATTAATTGCCAGGATTATAGACATGACCATTTTTATGCGTATACACAACTAAAAAGTTTCCCAAAGCATGCTTAATCCTACTAGAATTGAATTAAAAAATAGACTAGTTAAGTAGAAGATGGTGATATCTAGTTTTTATCCTTGTTTTGATTGGATTTTTTTTTTTGTGAAACATCCACACTACGCTTACACTTTTCCCTAATCTTTTTGCAAAGAATCCTTACGCTTCTTCCTCAACTCTTACAAAACATGTCACTATTTATCCATTCAGGGGAATATATAAACCCAATAGTATTAAATATAATATAATTATATAGGAATATATATTTATGCATAATATTATTGTTTTCACTACTGGAAAGTAAATAAAATTTCATTAATTTCCTAAGAATAATTTTGTATTCAGAAAGGAGATTTCAGTTGCAGCAGAATGGTAATATACAATGCACATATATGTATATATATAGAGATGTATATGGTGCATAATTTCATACAAAAATTACACATTTGAAGAGGAAATTGAATTCAACGGATGTGGGAAATTGGGGTTTTCAGAAGAAGAATTTCAATCATTGCACAAGCAATCATTTATCTACACATTTTGAAATTGAAGGCATTGGGGAAGAATTTGGAAACCTGGAATTTTCTTTCAGTTGATTTCCCTCTTCTTATTTCTTTTCATCTTTTCTCCTACCATTCTTGTTTTGTTGTGCTTCCAAAATAAAAATACTTCTCGGTGCCCATTTCAATTATCAAGATTTATTTTCATGCATCATATTTATCCTTAGTAATAATAATGAAATACCATTTAATTTCAATTAAAACTAATATTAAACAACAAATATGATTTATTAACTTTACATCTTTAAAACAATAAATGTTAATTGTAATTTTCAAATAAAATCATTAAATGATTTAAAACTATTTTTATTTCTTCTAAGATAAATTAACATTAACTAACATTTAATTAAATAAGTAACTATAACAATAATCTTATTTATTAAATAAAGTGAGACACAATTAACTAAATTATGCAAATGCAACTATATGATTTCCTAAGTGTGCGTAGTTTTCCTTTCACCACAAGTCACTCACAGTCATGTTATGCACATGAGTCAAAGTTCAGTCAATGATCATTAAATAGTATTATTGAATTATAAATTACTTATTGAAAATGGGGTTTGTGACATCCTTCCTCCCTTAAAGAATCATCATCCTGATGATCAACTTAACTAAAGATAAAATTTTCATACCTCTTTACTCTATTTTGCCTTAATGTTGCAATCGGCCCACCTAACAAAGATATTGTTTACTTCAAGCACGTATTTGTTCATAACAACAAAAATTATTGTGGTTGGCATTCATACACGTGTACACCTTGTTAGCACATCATGGCTTCATCAAATTCACTCTATTTACCTTAACTAGTAAAATCATGCAAACTAATTCATTTCTTTCATACAATCTTATATATCTTATTCAAATATTTTCATATTCCAAGATATTTACCAATAGAAATAAAGTAGTTATGTTCATTTTTTCAACATGCCTACTCATATGAGATGTCAAAAAAATTGCCTTTATGATGAGAAACAAGAATCCCATACTACTTGTTATCATCATTAGCAAATTAAAACAAGTTAAACAAAAAGAAAGTCTCAACAAAATAGAGATTCCAACAATTACAACAAGGTCTTCATCTTGGACAACAACATAAAAGTGAAGAAGATCAACAAGTTATCAACATACAAAACATCATTAACATGATTAGAAACATCAAAGATAAGAAGATCACCAAATATCCACAAGGTTTCAACACTACAATATTGAAGATTATCTTCACAAAAAGGTCATCAATACTAAAACAAAAAGATAAAAGTTGATTACAATAGCAACTTGGAATACCAGATGTCAAGAAGATCATCATGAGATCAATACTGATTCAACCAGTTACTAAATTTCACAACAAAAAGTAAATCTCAATCTATAAAGGAAAAAAGATAGCTTTCTATTAACAAAGGTATCCATAAATGTATAATATGTATAATCTATTACCTTTTCACAAAATGCAACAAGAGTGCATCAAAGAGGGGTACAATTACATTAATTGACTAAACAAGCCATATAATGATCAATACAATGATACATATCCATTT
>VDFB02350065.1:0-26205 GCA_007258455.2 Sequoia sempervirens
GATAATTAGCTCATGGACCCCTCGTACATGTAGGAAACCATAGAATGCATCAAAATAATGATTCTCTTTCATAAAATTTTCCATTTCTCCTATACCTAGGCCTAATCATCAAGAGATAAATCAATCCATAGTGTTGCATCTTGGACTAGCCGTATCCAAAATACATCCCAATGGAAATTAAACTTCATTATTTACACCTAGTTTAGAAAATATAATTGTGAAAATTTAAGAAAAGGAAGACATGAGAGATAACATCCAAGTTAAAGAAGATAGCCACATAATTCACTTAATTGAAGAACCAAAATTTGTACCTTCGAAATGTCCCAAATAAAAATTACAATGCTTTGAGGCCAAACACATGGAATATTAGACAAAATAATGCAAGAGTTCCTTCTCCCTCATAAAATCAAAATTAGAATGAAATGAGACCTCTAGCAAGGGTAAATCTATTATATTTTGCTCTTAACAACTATTGTAGAATTTATAACATGAGTTCTCATGCCAAACCTAATTTCGCTCAATTTAGGATAACATCTGATATCTTTAGAAAACAAAACATAGAAGATATAGGAATCCCTACATATTTTGGGAGGGAAATCATCCCCGCAGGTTATGAATATGCTATGATGCTCAATACTTATGTATTTCCCTATGAAGTAGGAAATTAATGAAGCTAGGAAGCAAATGAAGTTCAAGCTTTTCAACAGTATCAAAAGAGTCACAATTATTCTCTCAAAAGTAACAAACCAAAAGACCCCTTAACATTCTCTATATCACCAAAAAAAATCCACACACCTCTAGATCAAAATGCAAGTAATAACCCATAGAAACCAAGAGTTATAATCCAATCATCTAGTAACTTACAAACTCTAGTTTATCTTGGTAAGTTTGATAACCAATTGGATAAAAGTGATATCAATAAGCTAGGATCTTATATTATTGAAGAGATCAAGAAAATGAAGATAAGTCTTCCACTTAGTGAACTATCATGAACATCCCAAATCAAGCAAGCTTTTCTTCATTTAGTAGACGAGTCTTCTCCTAAAAGAATATCGATTCTCAAAATTATCCTAGTTAAGGATAATCCTGCTAAGGTTAAAGAGAAAGTAATTATTCAAAATGTTGATTCTCCAATAACCATGTATAAAGAAAATATAGAATCACCTCCTTCTCATTTAACATTAAGAATTTTTAGAAAGAATTTACCAAATTTTTTGGTGGATTATTGAGCCTCCACAAACATGATGTCATTGTTAGTTTGTAAAATGTTAGGGTTAACTCCTACAAAATATTTTAAAAAGGTGACTCAATTGGATAAGTTTGAAGTAAATATTAAAGGATAATTACTTGTCATATACATATGCATCTTGCTTCTAATCTAAGAGTACAACATTATATAAATATATAGGTAGTTGATATTCCTAAAGTATATGGAATGCTACTAAGTAGAGATTGATCCAAGACATTAAATAGATATATGGTCATCAATTTATCTCTCATGTGGTTACCTTAGGAGCATAGAAAATTAGATCCTAATTGAAAGAGGGCCAAGGATGAAAGACTTGATAATAGAATACAATCAAACCAATGATTATATTAAATTTGAACTTCGTGTATATAGTCTAGTTGTTTTGAAATCTAAGTATGAGGAAATTTTCATGTGTCATACTAACAACTTAAATTCTATTGAAATCACCCCCTTCCCAACACAAAATTATTTATAGAATCAATTTTAGATTCTTCATTAGATGAAGAAGGATTTTTGGAAAATTTCCAAAATTTCATCACTCTCCAGATGAGAATAAAAGTATCAATAGACGTTTTATTGTTGCAAAATTGTTGTAAAGTTGATAACTCTTCACATTTTGAATTCTCATGTTCACTTTTTCTAGCTATTGTTAGGAAAGAAAAAGATATCAAGATAGAAAATAATTTTCCATTATCCCAAAACAAGACATGAAAGCCATATGTGAGCATCAAGAACATTAGGAAGTTTCTCAAATAGGTTTTAGACACACTAGTTGCAAAAGAAAAGAATGATAGCTCAGTCTACAATCAAGAGATTAAAATCACCATAGAAAAAGAGATTGATTCTAGACCTTGAGGTTTGACAGATCTAAATCAAAGCAAGGAGTTTGAATAGGAATTGAAATGGTCAGTCCTCAAGGAAAAGAATTCCTATCTATGTATAAATTATATTTCCATTGTATGAACAATGTGACAGAATACCAAATCCTAGTACATGGTCTATTGCTAGATCACAAGAAGAAAGTCAATATGCTATGAGTATTTGGAGATTTAGAACCAATGTTAAAGAAAATAAGAAGATAGTATGTATGCCATTATAAAATACTATCAAATTACAAAATAAAATTTGGGATTTAATAGAAGGATTTGATGCCTTCAATATACAATACAACCTAGAAAATAAAATCTTGTTGTAGATGCCCTGGATCTCATAGCACATACTCTTGAACCACTATCCTTATGAAAATTAATGTAATTGTTAGTATAATTAATATCGATTCCATTAGTGCAAGACAACATGACACACTTCCAAGTATTTGATGATCATCATCATATGTTGGAATTTATCATAAACCTTTGTGTGCTTGAAGCATAGGTTATTGATAAAACTAATAGAGAAAAAATAGAGTTGGATGATGATGGCATAATCAATCTAATGTCAAATGTGATTCTTAAAAGAATGGTGAAATTAGAAAGACTTTTTAACATAGAACAAATTGGCAAACAAAAATACATACAAAAAAATTGAGGAAAATAAGTGCACATCAGTTAATTTATGAGATGATAAAGAATTGAAAAGTATTTAGATTAGCTAAGTGATTACACCAAAATAAAATAAGGTATCACTAAGTTTCTTGAATATTACTACCAAGTGATAGCCTAAAGTTATGATTATTTTAATACTTATGACACATCCATCATTACTCATACCATCCAACTAAATCCAAGAGCAAAGCCATTCAAATAGAAAAAAATACTTGTCAATTCTCTACTGGAACCCCTTATATTTTAAGAGGTAAAAAAATATTATCTGCATGAATTATATTCCTAGTAAGATATTCTACTTAGGTTGCTATTATGGTGTACTTATTAGGAAAATAATGGAGAAATAAGGTTGTGTGTCAACTTTAGAAATCTGAATAAGGCTTAAGAAAAGGATAATTATCCTTTACCTTTTTTAGATGATGTATTTCAAATGGTGACTGGATGGTTATTCTAGAGATAACCAATCATTGGTAAATCATGAAGATAGACTAAATACCACCTTTACAACCAAATGCGGTATATTTTCTTATCAAATGATGTCGGTTGATCAACACTAATGCCACTTTTATGTGTGCATTGGATATAGATTTCAAAGGTCTACTTAGAAAATGCATCATTATTTACATGAATTATTTGACTATCTTCTAAAAGAATAGGGGTGATCAAATTGTAGGTTTAAGGAAAGTATTGCATAGGTGTATAGATGAGATTTCAGTAAGCCCAAAGAAATGCATTTTTGGTGTAGCAAAAGGAAAGGTGTTAGGACACTTAATCTAAGAAAAGGGAATATCCATTGATCCTAATAGAGTAGAAGCTATTTTGAAACTTCAACCACCTTCTAGTAAGAAGGAACTTAAATCATATTTCATTAAGATTAATTTTGTGAGAAAATTTATCACTAGATTTGCTAAAATAGTGAGACCTTTAAATACAATGTTGAAAAAAGATGCTAAGAGAGAATGGACTCTAGAAGATAAAGTTGGTATTTTAAATATATCAAGAAGGCTATTGCATTTTTTTTTTTGTCTTGATAAGTCCTGATTATTCAATACCATTTTAAATGTATTCATTTCCTTATGATCATACATGTGTTGTCATGTTGACACAAAGAAATGACTAAAAAGAAGGAAAGAATATTGTTTTTATGAGAGTATCTTTTAAAGATGCTAGGTTAAGGTACTCCAAATCAGAAAAGAAAGTAGTTTCTTTGGTTAAATTATTTATAAAAATTTAGGCATAAGCCTAGTAATAGCAATAGTTCTAGATGTTGAGTTTTAAAACCTAGTTGATGTAAAATGAGTTGGGAAAAAGAAGGGGCAAATGGATTGCAATAATAGAAATTTGATATGGATATTATGCCTATGAAATAAGTATGAGGGAAACCTGTGAGAAAGGTTGTGATTGAAATTGACCCAAACATTACCATTCATCACTACATTGTTGAGACAATTTCAAGAGATGAATGGTATGTTGACATTGTCCATTATTTGTTGAATAACAAATGTCCTCCAAACTTGAGACCACCTCAAAGGAAGGCTTTGAGAGAAAAAAATATAAAAATACATAATCAAAGGTGGAACATTATTTAAAAGGAACCATGAAGGAATATATTTGAGTTGTTTGAATAAAACAGAGGCTAGTCAAGTACTACAAGAATTTCATGACAAGTTTTGTATAAGACATGGATACAATATTACTATAGCACACTAAGTTTTAAGGGTTAGTTGCTATTGAACACTGCTTTTCAAAGATGCTCAAGAGCATGTAAGGTTTTTTCATACTTTCTAGACTACATCTACACAAGAGAGAAATTCTACATAGCCATTGCAACCAATCGTGGGGATGTGCATGTTTGCATAATGGGGACTAGATTTCATCAATATGATTAAGTTGCCATCATTTATAGGAAATAGGTTATTCTAATCACAATTTATCATTGCACTAGGTGGACTAAGGTAGTGAGTTGCAAGTAATGTAAAATAGATGTGGTTATCAAATTCTTAGAAGAAAATGTCCTAGCCAGGTTTGGTTATCAATATGAATCCAATGTTAATGAGTTTGTTTATGTTGAAGGTGTATACAAATTCTCTGATGAGTTGTTAAGGAGTGGGTCAAACCCTTAAAGAATCGGTAATACCAATCAATATTGATTCCCTCTATGGTCATCAAGAAAACACAAGAAACCAAAGCATAGTAAAGATAGACTTCTCTAATAATGGTTATGCAAACCTTTATATGGGAATTTAAATCCTCATCTACTTTAAATTTAGGAAGGTCTAAAAGTGGCCTAAGTAACATGAAAATTTGGATAGCAAGGTTCAAAGCCTCTTTTAAATATTCTAAGTATGTCCAAAAAGGGGTCCATGCAAAGGAGGTGGTCCTCCAATGGTGGGTCCACGGAAGGGACTAGGTAACCTTGATAGTTTAGGAATGAACATCAATTGTCCAAACCTCGAAAATACTATGTATTTATGATGTTTAGGATTTACCAGTTAGAATTCATTAAAAAAAGGTAGTGATGAGAGCCTCTATTTGATTGGTTGACATGTTTGGCTTCACCATCCTTGGGAGTTTTATTATTCATCTTGGTTTTGTTCATTTTAAGTAGGATATCATTACTTGTTCAAGTTGAATCACTAGATGTAATTTTTGGAAAGATGTTTGATCATTCTAATAAGCCACTTCAAGAGGATTGTGGCTTGCCCAAGCCTTTTCCATTTTCTTTTCTAAGCATCACATTTTGTTTTTGAAGCAGGTGATCACAATTAAGACATCCAAATGAGAGGGAAAACATTTGATTTAAATTTTTGAAAGAGTAAAGATAGCCTCCTATACCTTGAAACACAAGGTTATTAGATTGCTAAAATCACAAAATTACAACAACAAAAAATATTTTTGATTGATATTGAATGCTAAACCTCTAAGATACTCTTCCATCACATATCCCAAATAAAATTCTGTAAATGTAATACTCACAAAATAGGGTTAGGTGGTAGAACTAGAAAGAAACAAGCATCAAACCTACCTAATCAATAAAGATAGATACCTCAAAAGAAATATTCTTATCTTCCTTCTCCTCTTCCAACTTTTGGTTGGGCCATGTCTTGCCCACCAAACTTTTCCTGCATCTCTTTTGGCTTTTACCCACCACTATCTATTCTCCGCCAAAATGTTCTCCCCTCCACATGCTTAGTTCTTTCCAACTCATCATCTCCCTTAGGTTCTCCCCACTTCCACAAATGTATGTCCTCTACTGCAACAATATTCTCTACCTCACTTAGCACTTCCTCAATTTCCTCTTCATGTGTATCCATGTAATGCCCCCTCTTCAAAACCTCCTATAACAGTTGATCTTCACAATATGAATTCATTAGCAAAGCTCATGATATCAAAGCGAATATATAGAGGAACTTTGACACTTGCATCTGTAGAGCTTAAGTTCAATATTGATGTTGAAACACATGACCCCCTAGATATTAGTATTTATCAAATTCGGGAGGCAAATCAAATGGTTCAGGAGCTGCAAATGTTTTAGTAGCTTTGCCACTGTCAGGCATGTTTCTTCTTTGTTTAGTTTTGTGGATCGAAGGGAGTAGGGCTGTTCTCTCCTTTCTTCAAAGGCTGCTTGGCTGGTGGCTTCCTTCACATCATTTAGAATCTTTGATTTGGGGAGAATGCGTGGGATTTTTAGGATGTGATGATGGGGCCCTACTTCATCAGTGGAAAATTTTGCATTCTTTGGGAAGCTTGATTTAAACTGAATGTAGTCATGGGTTCGATTGCTCCAACCAGTGTTGGGCACATTTCAAGCCTTCTTCATCACCTCATCAGAAACTTATCTCCATATGGTGTGAGCATCCTCAGAAGGAAGGAGTGAATGGGAGGAAATAAAACTCCTCCTCTGAGAGCATCCTTAAAAAATTAACCTGGATGTTGAAACTCTTCTTGTAGTAACTTCCCAATCCTCTTTGGAATTGAGTAGTGTTGGTTTTGGGATAATAGTTAAGGGATGTTAATTTGGCACCTCTATTATTTATAAGAATCATGTACTAATAATCTTATGGAGGCTCAGGAAATTTTACTGGCTGTGGAGCATGGCAGTAAGTTAGGGTGGCGTAGGATTATATGTGAATCGGATTCCCAGGTTGTGGTGAACTTGCTGAACAGGCGGAGGTTAGAGGATATTAGTTGGCACTTGGCTTTGATTATTGAACAAATTCTCAATCTTTGTGTTTCTCTTGAGTTTGTTACTTTCACTCATATTCCTAGGGAGTGGAATGGTGTTGCTGATTGTTTGGCTAAATGGGCGTCTGACCATATTCATGATTGGAATTTGGTTGATCGGGGTCAATTACCCCCTGATTTGTCTCAACAGTTGGACCAATTGGTGGAGCTTGATAAGGCTATGTAATGATTTGACTCATGTTTTCTCTTGTATGCAAATTTTACCTACTCTTATGTGCTCAACACTATAAATGCTTGAGCCTGTATTGCGTACAACAACATCTGTTGGAATTAAGCTGGATGTTTCATCTTCAAAAGAATTAGCAGATTCTCTTGATCTTGTTGTGAGTGATGATCTATATTTTTAACAAGTTGGTCCAGATCCTTACGACAAGATGCATGTCACAAGCAATTTATTTCTGCACTGGAGATCTTACTCTTCCTAAGTTCCATCATTATGGTCTTGCAACCTCCCTTGTATACTCATTCACATCACCGCTACAATGTTATGCAGAGATTATAGTTCATAGATTACTTGCTGCTAATTTGGGTTTAATCGAGCATCCGTCGAACTCCATACACTTTTCTATTTCAGAAAACGGCCCACTAATGCTGAAGCAAGAATATTAATTTCTTCCCCAGTATGGTATTAAAGTAGTAGGTATTTGTTCCTATAGTCGTCGTACGTTTTGAGGGGTTGACAATTAAGATTACTGCTTTCCAATAAGCCTTCATAGCCTAAGATAAGTCCTTTGTACGAAATCAAGGAAGGGTTAATTTACATATTATTAAATGAAATTATAATTCAACTGGCATCTAAAGAGTTATGTCTATTGGAGGAAAAAGGTATTTAAGAAAGATCAAGGAAAGATAGGAGCAATTTGGAGAAAAAGATTTTTATTATCTGATTTATACTTCTAAAGCATGTAATTCAATTCAATTTTTCTAGGATGAAATCTCTCTAAGTCTAAAATTGCAATGTGGGGTTCTCTGGTTTGACAACCTTCATTTGATCAAGCATAGAATCAATGCATTTATATACTTGTCCAAGGCTAGGTGCATTGGCATCCTCGTATCTAATCACTTGGAAGGCTGAAAGATTGAGACAATATATTTTGCATCACCGCAAAAAACATCATTGTTCACCACATCCTTCTCCCTCTTCCCTTGCTCTATATTGGACTTAGGCCACCTATTCTATTCTACTATCATAACAATTAGTTGCAATGTCTCTTGCAACTTAGGCATCCTCTCCAAGAGGATGAAATATGATGCATATCTAGTCTCTATAAGTTTCAAAAATTTCTTCTTAGAGAAGGTGTTAAAGAGTGCATGTAAAGTGTGGTGGTTGCAAATAAACATTCACAAATCTCTAACATCATTAACAACTACTTTGATTCAATCAAATTTTCCATGTCCTTGAGTATATTATTCATGGCATGCACACAACAAAGAATCCACCAAATATGTGTATAAGTTGTCTTAATTATCTTGTAGCTTTGCATACATGGGTCACATTTGTCACTACTTGTACCACATTTTGTGGCCCAATCTCATTTGTAGCATCTTTGAAGATTTGAAACTAAAATTTGACATCTTAGTGATGCCTTGAACAATCAACCCTAAGAAAATAAGGGCTCTTTGAACATGTAACCATGATATTGATAAATGGATGATGTTTAATGTTCGTCCACCCATTCATGACTATGTTGCATCCACTTGTGACCCAGGATTCTTTCATTTTCTCCATTAAAATATTTATCTTGGAATAATTCTTATCCAAGATTATGGTCCTCAATTTTGTCTCCCTTGGGGGCACATATGATGGTTGTACCCTTGCTATCTTTGCTACCACCTCCTTATAATAAAGAGTGGGCCACATGGAATGGAATAAATTAGCATATGTGTTTCTCGCTAGCCTCTACTACCCTTGAAGTGGAATAAATTAGCATATAGGTAGTTGACCTCTACAAAGTAGTAGTAGAACCCTATCTCTAGTGACCCCTCAACATTAGAGACAAAGAAGCAGACGTAGGTGCATTGTCTTCACCACCTAGACCACCCCATAACTTACATATTTCAACCCTATAGTTTAGTTTTTCTATCAACTTCTCACATACATTAACACCTTTTCTCATAAATGAAGGAGGTGGGCATTAATTTTGGTAATGCTGCCATGAAATTCAAGCTTGTAAAAGTGGCACTTCCACAACTTAGAGAAATTAATTAAAAAAAACAAAATTCATTGAAAAACCAATCATGAAAACCTACCTCTTTGCTTGAAAAATGCTTTCAATCCTTTGAGTTGGCATTAATTGACTCTTCTTGCTCTTCCTCAATCCTCTTGCTATTCACTCTCTTTCACCTTGCACTTGCAAGCTTGTTGCTCTCAAGACTTGTTAGCTTGTTGATTTCTCGTTGAGCTGAAATGAGGTTGGAAGCCCATAAGCCATTAGGGTTTGAGCTTATGTGTGTGTGCATGTGAATTTTTCTTTTACAATGCCACGAGAGATGCCTAGGTGTCACAAGGACATTCGAGGGACTCCTAAGAGTCCCTAAGATGTCTTGGGGACGTCCCAACATCCCCTAGAATCTCCCAAAAAAGGGACATCCCAAACATTAGAATTGTTACAAACATGAGCCACAGGATCAAACAACGAACAAAAACACCTTCCACGCAAGAGATCTGCAAACAATATGTGCAATATTCCTTAACAAGAAAAAGCTACAGAAGAACTTCAAGGAAAATAAGAGTCCTCAAAGGTTGAGAGTTCGAGAGATCAGAAGTAGTGATAATACAAAGGGGGTTGAGTGCTATATAGGAGCAACCCTAAATGGTAAAGGGATTAGTTCAGGACAAATGTCAACATCATATGCAAGGAGACATAATGATCTAATAATAGCTCACTTCAGTTAACATAGAAAAACACTTAGTTAATTGAATAAAGAACTCTTAAGTTTACCTTAAGTGCATGAGAATAAATTAGACTAATAATTAATTATTAGCTAATGCATGATTACTCTAACACCCCCCTTTAAGATGAATTTAGGGAGTAGCTAAAAACCCTAGAGAGAGAATGCATGATGGGTTCCGACAAGCAAGGCCTGATGAGGTACCCATGTATAAACAAAAAATCTCTCAAAATTGTAGAAAAAGAGAAAACCAAATGGGAAAAAAATCCTCTCCAAAAGAGGTGAATGAAGGATTGAAAAGCCTCTAAATCAAGGTGTGAAGAATTGAAAAGCCTCCAACCAAACGATGTCCCAAAAAGAAAGGAACATGCTAAAGCACGAAGAAGTTGTAGACTGTTTTCGAATGATGATTGATATAGTGTTGAAATGAAGAACCTCCTATGAAACAAATGATGATCAAGATCAAGATAACAAGAATCTGCATGAGTGCCCCAATGACACTACTCGAATTAGATGGAAAACAAAGACAAAACATCTGAATTTTGAAGATACAACTGTCAAGATCCAAGGAGACTATAATCTACATGAGTGCCTCCAACGACACTACTTGAATCAGATGGCAAACAAAGGAAAACATCTGGAAGTCAAAGATACAGGTGGTACACGAATTTGCATGAGTGTCCCCAACGACACTACTCAACATGCAAGATGCAAGTAAAAAATACAGGTACCAATAGTATGAAGAACATTGATCACGAGAGAGACAATAATCTGCATGAGTGTCCCCAATGACAATACTTGAGTAAAATGGAAAACAAAGACAAAACATTTGAACCTTGAAGATACAAACGGTACATGAATTTGTATGAGTGACTCCAACGACACTATTCAACACGCAAGATGCAAGTTGAAAATACAGGTACCTAGTAGTCTCTAATCAAATGAAAATGAAAAGTCACCTCTAGAAATAGGAATGTAAGACTTTCCATATGGTAAATGATGCATATCACTGAAATGCATGTAACCAACTTTTGATGTACGCTGCATCTAAAAGTACATAGGAACAAGAACTAGATACGTAGATCACTCTGACACGAAACCAAGGAAGCGTTAGCACCAATAGTTAAAACCCCCCCATAATGCTGAAAAGGGAGAGCCATGACAAGAACACTAAAATTGTATAAAACCAATAAGTGCATGTAGGAGAAACAACCTACAAGTAAAAGGGTGTGCAAACTAAAGCACACGTGCATGAGACAAGAATCACTAAGATTTAGTGTTGTCGTTGAAGGGACACTCACTTGACAAAGATGTGATGGAAAACTAAAGGCAAACATCAACCCCCCATGGCACTTTATATTCATAGTGTGAGTATAAAAGACACAACAAGATGTGCAAAATCCCTAAAAAAATATACACCAGAATGGCACTTTATCACAATACATCTACAAATAAACAATGTGTATGAAAAAGATGTCTACAATGCCCAAATGAAACAAAATACTGAAAATGCATATAAGCGATTAAAAAATGGAGTCATCCCACATAAGCGAAATGTTTCGAGAATTCAAAAGAGCGTCCAAGTAGTTCACCAAAGTGTGAAAACACACAAAAATTGAATAAAAATGTACCTAGAAATCTGAAAAAAATGCATTGTGACTGAAAACTTTAAAATACAGTCCCAATGTTATTTGGAATGGAAATGTGAAAAATGGCCGGTAAAAGTTGTAGGGAGCTTGGGGGCTGAGAGCAGCATCTAGCTAATGGGTGTGAATGCACCAACAACAAACAAGTGATGGGGACCCCACCCAGCTGGGACAGCGATATCTTGTTTAAAATTCGATATTGTATGCCCAAGTTAAGGCCAAAAACTCTTTAGGGCAAAGAGAGAGGGTCTTGAAGGGGCCATGTGGCAAGCCCGTATTCGCGACATCATGCGCTTTGTCCAGTGACGGAATATTCTTTGGAATTTTCCTTCTTGGCCGGAAAATAAAATTTGGTTGTCGAAAAGACAAAAACGTGCCGGAATATTCTTAGGACTGTAATGAAATATCTGAGAAAAAAGATTCCCAACTGGAAAAAAAATTGCCTATGCCGAAAAATAAAAAATGGCGGTCGGAAAATTTTTCGCAACAGTCGAGGAGGTTTTGTTGTCGATGAAAAAAAACCGCTTGAGCTAGAAAATCCTAAAAATTGTGTCTGTCGAAAAATGTTGAAAAAGGTGTTGGAATTTTAAAAAACCTCAACGGTTGTTATTTGGGCCACCAGGCAGCTACAAAGGGAGTTGTCGCCAGTGGCTTAAAAGTTGTAGGCCAATCGGCGTGGGGCTCACAACCTATTGTGGCAGGTACTACGGGTACTCATTAAAAGCGCCCAACAACCAAAAAAACTCTTCGCCTCTTTTAAAAAATCAATCTACTTTTAAACAAAAATCTTTTTAAAAAAAATTCTTAAAAATAGAAATTTAGAAACAAACCAACCACTTTTTTTAATTCACCATTTTTTTGATATGCGTGCACAAGAATGTATAGGGGGTTGTACGTGCCCTTGTACAAAAAAAAAATTGCCTCAAAAATACCCAACACCGAAATAGGACAAATTTATAGTCAAAATTCGTTGAATTGACCTTCTGAATCCAACGGAAAGGTCCTTTTCGCGCAAAAATTGTAGTTACCCTTCGGATTAAAAAATCAACAGCAAACCTTTGCAAATCATTACTCGGGAATCAAAATCAGGGTAAAAGCGAAGATCAAATCTAACTTTCTGCGGCGGCTCAAATCCAATGGTGAGGTCCTATTTGTGCCAAAATGCACCTAAAAATCACCCACCTCCAAAATTTGCAAAAAAAACAACAGGGATTATGGATCTAAAGCCTGTAAACCTTGTTGAAGAAAAAACCTCATAAATCGAAAAAGGGTTTGTCGAATCCACTCTGATACCATGTTAGAATTATGAAAAACATGAGCCACAGGATCAAACAACGAACAAAGATACCTATAAATTTTTAACCATGTCGCTGAGCGGGAGTCGGGCGAACGATGCTCAACGGGAAAATTGTTTGAACTCTGTCGTTGCGGGGGACCGCTTGGGAGGAGATTTGAAGGGAATGGTCGGTCATTTTGACCCCTCTGCTCCTTTTTCTGTTGTACCGCCTCCTGTGATGTTGACTCCTGTAGTGCTGCCTTATGTGTCAATCTCTAGGGGCATCCCTTCTACTGGCTTTAGGGCTGCTTTGGGCTGCCATCAAAAGCCTTTTTTTGATGTTATCGCTAAGGATTGTGCTCGGTCTGCTCCAACTAGGGTTAAGCCTTTGCCCTGTGCCTGTGCATCCCCTATTGTGGTCTATGGACCTGAGATTACTGAAAATGAGGATTTTTATTTGAAACAGGGTTGTGGTTTGTAGGTTTAACGGCTTGTGGCCCTCCCTCCCTGATCTCCATGATTGGGTTTCTGTCTCCTAAAAGCCTATTGTCTCTGGGCATATTGAGCTATGTCCCAGTGCAAGGGGGTTCTTCATTGCTACCTTGAGCGAGACTGTGTGCTGGACAAGGGGTGGATGTGGGGTGTTCATTCGATGTCCATCAAGCCTTGGTCTCGCTCTTTCAATCCTCTTACGGAGCTGTTGAATACCAAACCAGTTTGGGTCCGATTGTCGAATCTCCCCCTCTAGTTTTGGGAGAAATCTTGTTATGAAGCTATTGGCAACGTCATTGGACGCTTTTTGAAGGTGGACTCTACGATGCAGGATCTTGGGCATACTATGGTGGCTCGTATTTTAGTTGATTTGGACATCTCCAAACCACTCCATGGTGATGTGGTTTTATTGGTGGAGGACAGGCCATGGATGCAACTACTAGACTATGAGGGCCTCCCTTTTCGGTGCAGGAGATGTTTCTCCATTGGTCATTTGGCCTCTAGTTGCCCTCTTGCTCGTTGTAAGGGCTCAGCCACTTGGTGGAAGGATACTCGCTTAGACCATCTCACGGTGGGTTCACCCTCTTCCAATGGTTCCTCCGAGGAGGACGACCCTTGGTTGGTTCTTCCAAGGAGTCTGTGTCTATCCAGCCTCCTCTTCCGGCTATCCCTATGGTGGAACTTTTGTTGCCTCAAGCTGTCGTCGTACAGGCAAAGCCTGCCCGACCCTTGTTGAATGCCTCTGTTGGTCCTTCGATTGATCCTATCTCCTCTTCTATGTTACATGCGAGCAACCAGCTGCAGTGGCTCTTCGATTGTGGTTGTTGAGGATGGCTCCAACTCTTGTCTTGGCGGGCTTGCGATTCCGGGCTTCCTGGCATTTATTACGAGAAAGGAAGGGACTCTGATTTTATTTGCTTCCGCCCATGACCCTAGGGTTAAAGGAGTCATTAAATGCCCCCTCGGTCACAGGGTTGTCTAGTCCTTGTTTGTTGATACCCCGATAACTATCATATTAAGCTATTTATGTGAAGGCCTATTGGTATTCGCTTTCAAACCCTAGTGGCTCTATTTGTAAAAGGTTTTGGCTCCTTTGTTCTTTAGCTACTTTCCTAGTTCATGTCACTGGTTTGACTAGCTTCTTTTTGCCAGAGGGCCTTTTGTATAAAAGAGTACAACACCATGAATGTTGCTTACATTTAATAAAAGCGAACAAAGGACTACCTTCCATAAAGAAATGCAAACAGTATAACATGTTTATAACAAGAAAAGTGCAAGGAGACTTTAGGAAAATAAGAGTCCTCAAAGGTTGAAGGATTCGAGAGGCGAGTAGTAAACCAATACAATGAGGGTTGGAGTGCTGTATTAGATCCAAAACAAAGTGTATCAAAACATCTGTATCAAGTCAGAAACAAAAGATGATCTAATAGCTCAACCCGATTAACACAAGAGAAAGCCTTGAATTATTTTGAATAAAGAACCTAAGTTTAGCTTAAATGGGGTGCATGAGATAAATTAGACTGTAATTAGGTGAGATTAATTATTAACTAGTGCATGGTCTCTAACACCAAAGACATCCCTAAAGACATCTCGAAAACATCCCCAAGATGGCAACACAAGTGGTGGGATGGCATGGGACATCCCCATATCTAGGAGACATCCCCATCTCAAAAATGCTAGGATTTTGGTGAGGAAAATGCATCCCTATGTTTCACTGCTTTTCACAATGATCTAAGTTGTGGGCTCAAGGAAAATAAATTTGTGGTTTTAATACCACTTGTAATAGCAAAGAGATGGAGGTCCCATTTATATTGATAGTAATTACTTCAAACATTCATCATCTTATTTATTGCAATCATTTGTTCAAAAATATACCAATTAGGCCACAAGTGCATTTGATAAATATGTTATCTAGATAACATTTTCATTTAACAAACTCTCACTAGCATTTAAAATTTTAGCTAAAAAAATAATCTACTCGAATTTAAACTTGAAACGTTTGAATGCCCTAGCCCTAACCCTCAACAAAAAAAATCATTCTTCCCATATTTATTTTTCTTCTCATAAGTGTAAAAGTGCACTTAAAAAAAGGAAAGGTCTACATTAAAAAATTGAAGAGCCCCTTTTAGAAAAAACTTAGGAAATGGCACTGTAAATGAGGTTGGTGGTGATTACTCGAGAGTTATTGTAAAACTTGGGCTAATTGTGAAATTTTAAAGTGTAATACTACTGTGATTTAATAGCATTGTGACAACCTTGGATATCTACCACTCATAAGTAGGAAATAAATGCCATCCAATATTCAAAAGAATTAATACTACGAAAACCACCACATTCTAAGAATTTGTAGGATCCTTCCACTCTGATGTCCCCTCAACGGGGCTGGGTGATGTGGATTGTCCTTTAGTGGACAAGAAGTTTTCTAAGAGTGCCTCCTCTTTGATAGAGAAATGTAATGGTTCGGTTGAGGCTACGATTCGCATTCCTCTCAGCTTTTTGCCCTCTTGCAAGGAAAATGGTTTATCCTCCTCTTTGTGCTTAAGTGACCTTTCTAAACCCATCCTGAAGGGGTTTGATTCATAAAAGCATTGTAAAGCTAAATCAAATCAGAGCTCTTTAAAGCATTATGGATTTATACCACCTTAGGAGGTGGTCCTTTGCTTTGGTGGCATCTCACCTTTTGCTTTGTTGTCCCCCTACATGGGGTGTCATGGTCGGTGTTTCCTGTTGTTCTAGGGTGTTTTTTTCACTTCTTTGTATGGATTTGACCCTTCAGTTCAGAACTCTTGTCAAAAGTGTTTATCATAATAAAAAACAACTGCCTTAATCCTAAATCAAATTGACCCATCCCATAGAATCCAAATGCATACATCTCCGCTTGCTGTATAAAAAGAATTTGTGTCCAGGGCAAAAGTTGTATTTATTTTAAACTGGGGATGACAAAAGAAGGCCCATGGATAATGGATCCAGTGAACTTCACATATATCTCCAGACCTATTCAGAAACAAGGAAGGCAATATATACACTTCAAATAAGGCTTGGAAGAAAATCACACAAATGAGGAACCTCAGACCACAAGATCATAATTTCTGCTTCATGCAACTACAGATGGAGAGGAATATTTGGGGAATTCCTCTTGCCTTAGAACTGCAAAGTGTCATTTGAGAGTAACTGATGTGATAAGTATTTGCGTTTTCCTTTAACCCATATCATGAGGACAAACCTGCCAAAACGGAGATTTTATTTCATAAATTGCTATTTTGTAGCATCCTGCCCTACCTTTTTAATTTTCAATATAAAGGTGTATCTTAGTTGAGTTTTCTAGATTAAAAACCTATTTATATGATTAATTGCAAAATATATTCTAACAAGTTTTCAACAATGAAGTTTTGATGCCACTCCCAGTTATGGAATGACTTAGAAAATGCAATGTTAAAGTCCCTTCAAAGAGGATTTCAAGTGACTTAATAATTCATTAATCTGTTACAAAGTGTCTCAGGAAATTGATATAGGCATTGCTGCATGATGCATTCTCCATCAGAAGGCTTTCATATTTCATCAACAGCCCTCCGGATGAGGAAGTTGACACATTTATCTGATTTAATACAATTCTGCTTAAGTGCCAAATCTATTTGAAAAAAGAGCAGAATCTTTGTTCCACTATTTTACAATTTGCAGCCAGCACAAAAAACTAAACCAGAATGTTTCACCATAGTACACTTAAATATTTTACATTAGTTTACCTCAGCTAATTCTCAAATTCGACGGATTTATATGATTTTATAATACAGACACAGAGATGCAAACGTGAGGGAAAAACAATTACCAGCATAAATATAATCACTCTATAGTTGGTCAAAATTTATCCTCAAAATGTGATTCCAAGTTACATACTCTTACACCAGATTTTTACCTTGATGTTCAAAATTGCACTACTATCAGAATTATTAGCCTAAACCAACTAAAAATAAACAGCCAATTGTGGCTGAGAAAATCTGTTTTCACATCTTCCAAAATTGGAGTCCCTTGACTCTCAGCAAGTTCCTGAAGCTTCCAAGATTAACAATCCAATTGGAAAGTCCTAAAAGACAACACGTACCAAGAAAGGTTGATATCATTGAAGCAATCAATGCAGCAGTTATACTGTCTGTAAATGTGTACCTATGTTATGTTAGTCTTGTTTAGCTCCTATGTGACATACCTACTGAATAGCTAAAGCCTTTACACCTGCCCAGACAAGGATGCACAAGTTCTGCTAAAATAAAATCACTCCCCAATAACTGTTTTCTCCCCACTTTGGAAATCCAAAGGAGATTTACAGTGTTTCTGCAATTCAAAAAATCTATCCACGTCGAACTTTCTCTTCTTGTAAAGCTTCTTCTGCTTGGAAAGAAAGAGCCTTGTCATTACATCTTGATAACTCGGATCTCTTGATGTAATGAGAAAATACATATAGCCTAGAAGTAATCCACCAGTTGTGACAAAAAATGCTATGGGTTCCATGACATCCCAGGAAAGCTCCCAAAATGTCAGACGAAAGAACAATGCAGTCTGCAAGGATAGACAACATAAACCTGTCCACAAAACAATGCGGACATGCCTGCGTGCAATCTTATCAATTTCTTCCTTTTCTTTCTGCAGCCTTTCCAGTTCCTGTCTTCTGGTATCATCTTCTGGTGCCAATGCAAGAGGAACTGCATTCATCACAAGCTCTGCAACCTGCAAAAAAAATCCTTTACAAAATTCTGATAGAAAGCATATTTTGAAATGACATAGTGCCAACAAAACGCATCAGGACAAAGACCTGGAAAACCTGTACTAAAAATTATTCCACTATGATTGAAGTATATACTTCCTTTGGAACCCTAAATTTCTTTCCTAATAAATAATTGCAAAAATATTGTTACTAAATTCCTTATCAGTAAAATCTTTTATTTCCTTGAAAATCTGACAATAATTTTTAGAGGCTTTTTGCAAGGTAAGTAAACATTCTTCTCATCTCCATATGCCCTAAATTCCTCCTAAGACTAATATCATATTTGATATTTAAGTATAATTTCAATCTGAGAGGTGTGAATCTCATACACAAAATAACATGACTTGGAAAACAAAAGCTAGATAATAATTCAGGATCAACTCACAACTGGACAAAAACAAATTAAAAATGGGTCAAACAAAAAAATTTAACTGACTAAATATTTGATACAAAACAGCTTTAAAACAAATACATGAATAAGAAATTCATTATTTATAGATAAAAATAAACAAATCCTGTTCATCTAAGCAGTAAAATCATAAAAAAGCAGATAAGAGTAAGTTGAGTAACCATTGCATGATACACCAAAGCAACAATCAAACTGCAAATAAGCGAATAAAACCAATTATCATATGATAAATCACACCTCATCAATGATTATATTGTTGATCACCATAGTCTGTAATGCATAATCATACTTAAGTGACAGTCTATTCAGAGTCTGAAAAGGATTTTCCCAAATACTTAAATCTTCGAATCCATGCAAACTACACAAGCAAAATCAGTCTAAATGGGATTTCATTATCCATGTTTATTCTTTAGAGCATACCCAATCAACAACACCCATAGGAGGAGACAAGTAGATTCAGTTTTTAACGTAAATGAGTCTCATTGCTTTGTATCTTTGGGAGTTCATTTTTCATCTTTGTAATGAAATTACTTAGCACAAAAGAAGAATATAATGGAAAATTGAAGCAAATACTTGATAAAAATAAGCCACTTCAAAAAGGCAACTTTCAAAAGTCTTATAAAAAGAACAAAAATTTCAATTTTCAATTACAATGCCAAATGACTTCTCACAACCTTTTATTTATAGGCATTGTTGGACAATATTAATACCCTAATCCCAATGAGCTTATAATAAATATGATAGGGACTAGTAAATGACTCCAATAACGATTGTGTGAGCCATAGTTGTCTATCACATATCCTTGAGCAAGTGTTGTCCTCAATGCAGCTCAACTATTGATGCTTCTACATGAAAGCTTCATCTTCCTATGTAGCATCTTCAACAAGTAAATTCTTCTTCCACTTGATGAGATACTCTATGATTGTCCTAGTCCACAGCTTCTTTGTGTGTTTGGAGAATTAATTTAGGATCCAAGATGACTCTTCCCTCTTCATCAAGCTCAAGTAACAATGTCATCTCATGATCTCTTGTCCAATAACCTTATTTAAATAAGAGACATGAAAAATTGGATGTCTTTTTGTTGTTGGATCTAACTCTAGTTTGTATGCCACATTGCCAATTTGGTATAATATTTAGGTAAGAGCTTGTTATTCTTCTTTTGCTGCTTCAAGAACATTTGTTTAATATGGTTGCAACCTTAGAAAAACCCAATCTTCTACTTCAAAATTCAAAAATTGGAGGTAACTCTAGCTTGTATGCCACACTACCAATACTTAACGAAATTGGATAAGGACCATAATATTTGGGTGAGAGCTTGCTATTATTTTTTGCTGCTTTAAGGACATTTGCTTAAATGGTTGCAATAACCAAAAAAACTCCAAGCTCCTACTTCAAAATTCCTTTCACTATGGTGTTGGTCAACTTGCTACTTCATTTGGCTGTGTCACAGCCAAATTTTCATTCAAATTTCAAACCAAAGAGCACTTGTTGATTTTGAATGTGACCTTCCATAGTATGAACTTGTAATGCCATAAATGGGGACATTTTTGAAGCACTATGGAAAGATGTATTATACCACCATTCTGCTCGCAATAGCCAAGCCACCCATTGAAACTACTTATCTAAAGTAAAACAATGTAGATACCCCCCTCCTAAGCACTTGTTGACTACCTTAATTTGCCCATCTAACTGAGGATGATATGAAGACCTACAAGCCAGTTGAGGACCCAGCGAAGAAAATAAATCTGTCCAAAAATTACCAATAAATTATAAAATTCTATATAATTCTCAATAAAGGCTTTTGCCACTGCACTTGCTGCAAAAGGATGTGATAATGAACAAATGGGCATATTTGGAGAGCCTATCCACCACTACCATGATGACATTCTTCCCTTTAGAATTTGACAGTCCTGTGATGAAATCCATGGAGAAATCTTCTAATCACTAGCTAGGAGTAGCTAAAGGCTGTACAAGATCAAGTGTCTTAATAATCTTGCCTTTATTTCTAACATTTAGACATTCATCCACAAAATTCTAAACATCACTTTGAAGCCCTTCTCAAAAGAAATCCTACTTGATATGTTGATATGTCTTCAAAAATCTTGAGCAACAACCATGGAGCTCCTATAGAGGGTTGAATTCTCGGACAAGAATGGTCTCTCCTTATACCATGGGGAGTTGCCCTTCCAACAAAACTTATCTGAGTTGCTTAGATCATTCTATAAATGTAGTCAATTAAAGGGACAAGTTGCCACTACCAACTAATTAAAAGTGATAGTTTAAAATTTCAACATGTCCACCATTTACAATGACAAGTGTCAAGAATTACTTGTCGAAGTGTGATATCACCATGGATTTGCTCTTTCCAAACTAATCAGTTTTCTTGTTTGCATTTGATTTGCTCTCTGCATTAATATGCCATTAATATGTCATTGTTGTGTGTAATGCAAACTGAAATATGCCATTTTTGCTTGTGAAGCTGTCTAGCCTTTGCTAAATCGTTTCATTCTACCCTAGCTTTGCATTTCAAACAAATAGATTTTGTGAGTAGTGTCTACTCAAGCTAAGAGCAATGCCTAAGTGCATTTTGCAACTACAATGTCACCATTATTGTTGCTAGAGCAAGGTTTCCAAAGCTGGTACAAGTGATTGGGTTTGTTGCTATTAGTCAAGAGAGTCTTTATGCCATTTCTCTAGAAATTCCTAGTTCTGTTTGTTGTGGTTGTAAAATTTGAAAAGTGGAGTTGCATATTATTGTTTTCAAAGGTTTTGGGATTGTTATATAAACAAGGGGTTTTTTCTATGAGAATTATAAAATTCAAATAAGCATCTAACCCCAACCAATATGAGAATGCCTTCCCCATAGTTTGAAGACTCAAACTCGAAAGCCCAAAATTTAGCCTCGGACTTGGTGTTAATTTTATGACCAGAATTGAAATTAAGCAGAAATAAACAAATATAAACAATAGAACACAGTATATACCCTGGGAAAACCCTCCTTCTTGAGGGAGAAAAACCCTGCAACAATATATTACTTATATATTGAATAAATGAGCAGCAATTTGCTTTACAACTTGGCCAATCTCTAGGCCGATCTGAAGTAAATATAACAGCACCTCACTAGATGCAAATTTGACAAAGAATAGAGACTTCTACACAAGTTGATTCTCTTGAGCAATATGTCGATCTGCTGAGATAATCTCCACTCAGAAAATGTGTGAAATTCACTTGATAATAATTTTGATGCCAAAGAGAAATGAAGCGCCTTGTATTTAAACCCATCGAAGTGACTCTTCATGAAGAGTCGGCCTCCTTCAAAGTAAGATGACTTTTCCAAGGGTGGCGAACTTTAAATTTAAGTCAGTTTTCAAGAATAATAAAATATAAATTATTATTTTAAATGAGACGACTTTCTCTCAAGCGTCGGCCTCATTCACATACTATTTAATTGTTTGAATTTGATAGGAGAAAGAATCTCCCGCTGCTACAATAACATCAACACTCCCTCTTAGCTAGAGGGATATCTTTCAGGACAATATCCATGTCATGAGTCTCTCAAGCACCCTGATATTCCACCCATTTGTGGAAGAGGAGTTCATCAGGAGTCACTCAGTGATATCGTCATGGAGTCACTCAACATGGCGTCCACCATGACTACTCCCATATGTGGAAAGAAACATATGCACAAGTTTCCATCACGGAGTCTCTCAACGTAATGTCGTCATGGAGTCTCTCAACATGGCGTCCACCATGACTATTCCCATGTGTGGAAAAACACAAAAATTACAAAGAAGAATTCATCACCCGGAGTCTCTCAATGATGTTGTCATCAAGTCTCTCAACACTGACATCCGCCACTCAACTACTCCATTGGGTGGAAAGAAACACATCTCTGTCACGAGGAGAGATGGACAAGGAAACTTCCACCTCATATTTCTTCGTCAGGAGAAATATGCATTATGAGATAACAAGATCGCGATCACTGGTCTCCCTCTGTGGGAAGCTTCATTCTCCACAACTCCCAAAGCTTGTCTAGAAAGTTCACAAACTTCCCTCTAAGAGAGGCGGTGAGGGAATATCAACTATCTGATCATCAGGTGCAAAATATAAACTAATTGAATGGCTTTCTCAATGCCATATCTACGATGTATTAATTTTGATCTCTGCATGTTTTGTTATGTCATGAAACAAGATTGTGGATAACACACAGCTGATTGTCACAAATGAATAGGTGGCTCAATGATTGTATTTCAAAATCCTGCCAAGAACTGAAAACCACCTTTGCTTCTTGAGAGTTGCTACATGCTGCAATGTTGGCCTCTGCAATGCTTGAGGCTACTTACTTTAAAGACTAGCTGCATACCAAGAGATATCGCCGTGAGACTGACCCCCAAGCTATAAACAACATCAAAAGGTGCTCTTCCTGTCAGCTACACTCCCGGCCCAATCGGAATCAGAATAGCCTTATAACTTTAGATCTTCACTGGAAGTATATCTCAAGCCATATCCTACCGTGCCACGCAAGTATCTCAAGATATGCTTTGCTGCAACTAGATGAATTTTCCTTGGTTCACACATGAACTGACTGAGGGCACTCACTGCATAGAAAATGTTTGGTCTAGTATTATCTAGATACATCAACGATCCAATCAACTGCCTGTACATGGTGGGATCAACCAAATCTGAACTAGCTACAGAATCACTCAATTTCTTCAAATTTGTTTCCATCGATGTAGACATAGATTTGCAATCCATTATCCCAAATCTCTTCAAGATATCTATTGTATATTTTCCTTGACTTAGAATAATCTCATTGGGTCTCTGCCACACTTCCAATCCTAGACAATAATGCATAAGACCTAGATCCTTCATCTCAAACTCAAAGGCTAACTCCTTGCATTTGACAATGAGATATTCTGCTCCAGTAAGAAATAAATCATCAACATAAAGAACCAAGATTAAAGCCTCACCATCAACTACCTTGAAGTAAAGATTTGAATCTGCATCATTCTTGGAGAATCCCAAGCTCATCAAGTATCGATCAATCCTTTCATACCAAGCACGAGGTGCCTGTTTAAGGCCATACAATGCCTTCTTCAATCTGCATACATGAGATTCCTTTCCATGAATCACAAACCCATCTGGTTGTTCAATGTACACTTCTTCTTCAATCACACCATTAAGAAATGTTGTCTTTATGTCCATTTGGTGTAGCTTCCATCCTTTTGTTGATGCAACCCAGCAATAATAGTCACGATGGATGTATGTGAGCAATAGGAGCAAAATAGTCACGATGGATGTATAGCAAACAGCGGGAACCAAAGTTTTCCTCTAATCTATTCCCTCTTTAGAGGAGAATCCTCTATACAGATCTTTAGCTGTGCTTCTACTCAATCCTCCTGTGAGTTGCATGCTTAGTCTTGAAAAGCCATTTAGGAATTACAACTGGGTACCCTTCAAGTCTAAAGATACAATATCCCCAAACATCATTCTTGATAATAGGCCGATGACCTAACCTGTCATAGCGACTCTCTCCATACTGCTGACTTGGTGGCTCCTCTCCAACTTCCTTACAGAGGCTAAAGACTCAGCCTGATGGCGAGCTCATCCAATACTTTCCACATAACAGGAGAAACTTCTATAGATGCTTTGCTTTCTCTAAATGTGCCTCTAGGAGCTGCATACTTCTCTGCCTCTTGCATAGTCTGTCTAGCCCATAGAGATCTCTTTCGACCTAAGGCAATGTCTCTCGAACCATCAGTAGGTTCTATGGGATCAATTGGATCACTAGCCTCTTCTGGATCAGTAGACTCCCTCTGAATCTCAGGAGTGTGATCAGGAGAAATGTTCATATCTTGAGGAGTCTCTTGTCCTTCATTATCTATCTCCATGTAGGACCCTTTAGATCTTTTGAATGCAACATCTTCTTCAAAAGAGACATCTCGGATGATCTCAATCTATTTCTGTCCTGGAATGTAAATCCTGTAGGCCTTTGAAGATTCACTGTAACCCACAAATATTACTTTCTTGCCAGATGGTTCTAACTTAGATCTTTTATTTTTAGGCACATGAATATAAACAAGACAACCAAAGATTCTTAAATGACTAACCTCAAGTTTCACACTTGTGAAGGATTCTTCAGGAGTCATATTTTCCAATATTCGATGAGGACTCCGATTTTGAACATATACTGCAGTTCTGGAAGCTCTGGAAGCTTCTGCCCAAAGGAAGGTTTGTAAGTCTTGATCATGAATCATAGATTTGGCTGCCTCAACTATGGAATTATTCTTCCTTTCTGCAACTCCGTTTTGCTGAGGATTGTACAGAACACAAAACTCCCTCTTAATCCCTACCTCAATGCAGAAATTACGGAAACCTCCAAAAGTGTATTCTCCTTCATTATCAGATCTCAGAACCTTGATCCTCTTTCAAGACAAATTTTCAACTTGAGCCTTAAATTCTTTGAATCTATCAAGTACTTATTTAGACTCTTTAGACTTCAAAAAATAAATCCAAGTCTTTCTAGAATAGTCATCAATGAAAATCACATAATACCAAAAACCACTCAAGGATGCCACAGACATTGGACCACACAAATCAGAATGAACAAGATCTAGAATACATTTTGATCTACTTTCACTACTATGAAAAGGACCCTTAGTATTCTTACCCATTGCACATCCTCTACAAGTACCATCATGCTCCTGACTGAGTTTCAGAAGGCCAGTAACCTTCTTCTCCATGGATGGAAGTGCTCTGAAGTGAAGGTGAGCAAGTCTCCTATGCCATAACTCACTCGAACTAGTGGAATCATGCATCGATGCTTGAATTGGACGAATGGAAAGTCTATATAGACTCTCTTGCCGAACAACAATCACTCGGGCTGTCTTGATGCTAGAGTTCTTTGGCCAAGCAAGAACTTTTCCCTTAGAAAATGCAACTTGATATCCTTTGTCCTCCAAAGCTGAAATTGATACAAGGTTCCTCTTGATACCTGGTACGAACAAGACATCACTCAAATAAAGAGGGATGCCGGAATCTAGGTGAAGAGAGGTGGCTCTAGCACCTTTCACTGAATAGCAAACATCATCTCTGATTATCACTTGAATGTTGGTTTCTCTCTCCACCAAATTTGAAAGATGCTCTCTATATCCTGTAATGTGTTGAGAAGCACCACTATCAATCAACCATGTGCTACTGTCGGTTGGAACATTGCTTGATAGAGCAGAGATAAATAGAAATCCGCTTGAGTTATCTCTTGATTCCTTTTGAGGAGAGACATCATCCACATCCGCAGTAGAAGCATGCTGCTTTGGTCTTGTTGCACAATCTCTAGCATAGTGACCATACTTGTCACATTGAAGCACTAAATATGGGAGAGATCCTTCTTCTTTGATTCAGGAGCAGCATCCGATTTCCTGTCTCTATTCCTCTTGAAGTTACCTTTTCTCCCTTCTCTTGCTTTCCTCTTTGAAGTTTGAGCAGCAAGAACTTGATTGTCTTCATTGTGAGAGCTTCGACCATTACCTCTTGTTGCCAACCTTGATTCCTCTTGAATACATTCTTCTCTAAGACGATCAAACTTTGGTAGCTTAGATCTTCCACTAATAACTTGGATAAAGGGCTCCCAAGATTGAGGAAGACCGTTAAGTGCCAACATGACTAAGTCTCGATCTTCAATTATGTCTCCAATGGC
>VDFB02350066.1:0-11019 GCA_007258455.2 Sequoia sempervirens
AGGAATTATGTGGCTTGATAGATTAAAGGGATACAAAAGCGCTTGCCTCTTACTGGCAGAGCTCAGGCAATATTCTTCTCCGGAAATTCTTCCCTCAATTTCTCCTGCTGAAATTCCACAGCTGCTATCCCCAACGCTATCACTGCGCCCTTGCTAACACTGCAAGACTATTTGCTCTCACTGCAATTCTACTTGCTATCACTGCAAGTCTACTTGTTGTTGTATTCTCCAATTGCCCATTGATCCCCTTTTATACTTTTCTCATTGGAGAACCAATGGCCATGATTTAATCTCAATCAATGGCTAAGATTAAATGAACTCTAAAATGCAACTAAATTTAGTTCTAGAAGTCTACAGGAGAATCAATTTATTTAATTACATAATTATCTAGACAACTCAGCCCTTTTCTGGAGGTTTCTAGAAAATAATTAAATAATTAAATGACACTTCTAGACAATGGAGACACCTGTCCAAGCTACATAAATTAACAAGTAGTAGCAGGGTGTTTGACCCACCCGCTAGATCTGATCGAAGTGCGAATGCAACTGCAAGGGGAGCTCAATGTGAACGCTCCGAAAGGCGGACCGCTGGCCGTGGGACTCCGCGTGGTCCAGATGGAGGGCTCCATGGCACTCTTTTCCGGGGTCTCTGCAACGATGATGCAGCAGCTGCTTTATTCCACCTCGATTGGACATTTGGATAGCTAGCCACTACAAAATTTAAGGGAATTGCTTGAGTGCTTTATTCTACAACTCAAGTACTTCATCTCCCCTAGGGGAATAAAAATAAATAATTACATATGATCACTTTCATGTGATCTCATCCCATTCTACATAGATGAACATATCTTATAATGGCACTTGTGGATTTTACATAATGATCTCCTTTAATAGAAAATTCTTAATTGACATTATGTAATAATTCTATACAATCACATTACACGTGGCATTTCTCACCTTAGTCCTATATATATCTCACATTATGTTCACTAGTGTTGTTCTTACATGATTACATTGTATGTACTAGCAATCGTACCTTGGTGTGCAATGGGTACGTCGAAGAGTTGTAGAAGGAAAATCAGAGAAAGTTTTGATCTATTTTTTGCAATTTGTGGTTTACACAAGCTCAATTGTTAGAGAGAGATACAAGCATAGATAGAGGGAGAGAGATGGAGAAATAATGAGATAGAGATATAGGGAGATATAGAAGAAGAAATATGGATCTACCACTCATGCCTCTACCCACACCTTTATGATTCATCATTCAATCCACTTCTAAAGATCAGGGCAAAAGATCTATGCCCACCCATCAAGGGTGTTTGATTGGGTGGTCGCAAAGGGATATAGATATAGAAGTCTAGGAGTTTAGGATGTGAAAAAAGATTGACCAAACAAGATTGAATTCATACTAAAAATCACAGATATATTCTAAAAAATTATGAATATCCACTAACTCTTGAAATATGAAGATAACGATTCTTGTGCTAAAGAAGTGTTCCTTCAAGAACATGAAGAATATATACAAATTGCATTATTGAAATGAGTTTCTAGGAAAACTATGTATGTTTTGTTTTCATCAGTGGTTCTAAATAGAATAAAAGACCAATTGTTCAAATAAAATGGACAACCAAAAATGTTTCGTGATTGGGCCAAAGAAGGGTTTTTGGTGGGTTTGTGACACTATCAATTTTTTTATGTACTACTACATATGCTATTGTATTTGTTTTGTAAGGGAGCTTCTAGTCTGCCACAATAAATAGTCCTACAAATTTTGAATCTACTCCTACATATGCTATTATGGAGCCTTCGATATTCCATATGTCTGGTACATCTATAATTTGCCATTAGAAAAATGTTAGTAGTCTGAAAGTTGTTATAGGAAAAATAATTACTAGTGCAAGCATCAATTTTACCTTGGCCCCAACAAAGTTGAGTTTTTAAATGGTTGTTGCCAATGTAAATTTTATAGCCAACAATTAGCCCACAAATGCCTTCTCCTTGCAATATATTGAAATCTTTCACCTTAGCAGAGGGCTTAATGCCATGTTGCCTATAGTATGTTACCATTGTCAAGGCCATAGGATGTGCTAATTTATTGTCTAGGCTTAATATCCTATATATGTATGCTTTTCCCTTATCACCTTATCTATGGATATACATAAATAGATCCAAACAAAGTGTTTCGAAAAACCTATGTGAGAATTTCTTACATTCCAATGCAACAAATTATCTCTATTTATGACCTCTGAATCCACAAACTTGATGTCCATCATTTGAAATTTTCCTTGTATGAGAGTCCCTATCTTGTCAAAGACTACAACTTTGAGCTTCCCTAAGGCTTCTAGAAACCTTACACCTTTGATGAGAAGGCATAGCCTTGTAGTAATGGCCAAGCCACAAGCAATAGCAACAGGGGTGGAGATGACAAGAGCACATGGGTAAGTAGATATGGAGGGGAAAAGAAGAAGGTATGCAAAAAATAGACCAAAATTCTCCCTAATTAACCTTCTTAAGTTGGCAACGTGGACTATGTGATTTGTCTCCAAGTGTAGGTTGCATGTTATAAAGTTTCATTACTTCTCACCCAAAAAATGATGGGTGAAGCTCTTTCTAGTCAATGCATTGATAAGGACCTCCATGTAGAATGATATGTAGGTATGATGGATACCATATAGCATAGAATTAATTTTTCCAAATAATTTTTAGTGGTAAGCTATGTTGTACTGTACATTTTAACTTGATACTAATACAATTTTGTGATGGTAGAAATGGACCCTTCTTTTGTAATGAGATGAAATGTTCATAGTTTTTAGTATTGCTAAATTCTAGTTCATTTGTGTCTTGATACATATGTACTAGAAGATTTATTATCTATCAAGTTTTTAAATTACTTATATCAAAACAACTCTTAGGGAAGCAGTGGCCATGAAAGTAGATCCAACTTGTTTTGAAGAGAAGATGTCTCTTTACTATAAATTTTACATTTTATTGTTCTTTGGTGTTAGTAAAATCTATGCAATGTAGAGGAGAATATAGAAAGAGAGATAGAGCATGAAGAAGAGAGAATAAAAACATAGGTAAAGAAGAAAAGTAGGAGAGAGGGGACAAGAGAGAAAGAGAAAAAGAGTGATAGAAGAGACAAAGAGATATATAAAGAAAAGTAAACAGAGGTATAAATATTGAGAGAGGGAAATAAACAAGGAGACAAAGAGATACATTTATAGAGAGGAATAGAGAGAGATAGGAGATGGGAGAAAAATAAGAGATATAAAAGTAAGAGGGAGAGAGATAGGTAGAGGAGGGAGAGAGAGAAGAGGGGGGAGAGAGGGAGGGAGATATTAAATAAACAAATTTTATTATTTTCTCTCTAACAACAATCAATAAACCTCATTATGTGAGTTTCTCAAATGGCATGTGTATGTGTCATTACAACATAAACATGATTGCAATTTGTGAATTCACAAGTCTATTAGCTATCTTACCAGACAAAATATATAATTATAAATGAGGCAAAACCTACATGCACTTCTATAAAATTATATACCTTGAATTTGTAATGTATAATTTGGAAGATGTAATTAATCACAAGTGGTTGACCTAACATTGGCAAGAGATTTTACAACTACTCTAAATAAAAATACTTACAAAATGACAGGAGTAATTGTAAGCCCCCTCTCTCATTTCTTACTAGTCAAGCACTTTTCCATTTACTTTTAAGTGTTCCTCACCTTTTGTCTTTTTCCCATCCTCCTTCACCTCCACTTTTTCATTTTGTACATATGCATGTTTGATGAAAACAATTTAATGAAACATGCATATTAGCATAAAACAAGTCTATATATAAGCAATGGTCTCCATTGCAATTTATGCATCTAATTTTTTGAAGCCAACAAAATAGTCTAGATTCCCAAATACTCAAAATAAAAATTTTAAAAAAAATCTAAAAAAATCTAGATACTGAAAATAAAACCTTCTTCCTTTTTAATTATTGAAGGTTTGACACTGTACACATAATTATAGTGCAAGCCCATTTTTTAGCTCATTTAACATTACCAATAATCTCTGCAAGAACTTTGTTCCTGTTTAAAATGATGGAAACGGTTTGCATCTCTCACAACAATTTCTCTTGCAACTATCTCGGAGATAAATTTTGTTGTAGTGTGGCAATCAACACATACTCAAAGGTTTTTAACAACTCTAATAATTGTTTCAAGGGGGTTGTTTAACAAACCAAATTCAATTGCCAACTTTTCGCTATGGTGGCAAAGAAATAATTATTTTTCCTTCTCTTCCATAGCATAAACTAAATGCCTTGAATCTAGAAAATACCCTGCTGCCTTCATCTCCCAAGTCCAATTTCTCCAACTTTGCATAGATCTCCTCTGTTTGTGGATGTGATCTATCTCCTATATGAAAAACATACCATTTTATGGCCTTCATCCAACTACATCCAACTATCTTTTTAATTCCTCAATGTTTCATCAATTTCCTTGCCATTTGAAACTCACCCCACCTGCCCACTTCTACATAGATGTTTGAGAGAACATATTTCACAACATTTTTAGGATCCAAATAAAAAAGCATTGTTGTTGTAAAATTACTCTTAAGCCTGTATTCATATGCGATCTACAAGCACCCAAAAAACACATCCACACAACCACCATAGGTTTAACTGACATCTTAATGATAAAATGTAAAGTGTCTTCAACATAGTGAACCTAGATAAGAAGGTCAACTATACAAACATAATGATAACTATAGGTGTAATGCAATAAGGGTTACTCATGCGATTGAAGTATGTATAGCCCTCATCCACTAAACCTGCGGGTTACTCATGTGATTGAAGTATGTAGCCCTCATCCACTAAACCTGCATGGTTGCATGCATATAGAACACAAGCAAAGCTTACAATGTCAAATATATATAGAACACAAGCAAAGCATACAATGTCAAATATGTTCCAAAGTGTTTCATTAATTCAAAGATTTTGAGAGCATCCTTACAAAATCCATGTTGTGCATATCTTGTGCCATCATTGCATTCCCTGAGATGACATTTCTTTGGTGCACTTTCTCAAACAATTCATGTGCCTCTTCTATGCTTCCACATTTTGCATATATGTCCACCAGGGTAGTTGCAACTGCAACATCTAATAAAATTCCTCTATTCTTTATGCTTTGATGGATGTCCATACCATGTTCCAATGCTCCTATTTGGCACAGGCAAGGGGCCAAAGTTGTGTAGTCTGGCCTTACACCTGCCAATTGCATTTTCTTAAAAGTTTCGAAAGCTTTTAAAAAAATCCATTTTGTGCATATCCTGCAATCATTGCAATCCATGAGATAACCTCTTTGAGGCATTTTGTCAAACAGTTCACATGCCTTTTCTATGCTTGCACATTTTGCATACATGTCTGCTAGAACATTTCCAACTATAATATCTCAAAAAAAATCCTCCTTCCATGATGCTTTGATGCATGTCCATACCCTGTTCCAAAGCTCCCATTTTGGCACAGGCAGGGAGGATACTTGCGAAGGTTGTGGAATTTGGCTTTACACCTGCCAAATGCATTTGCTTGAAAGTTTCTAAAGCCTTTTCAACAAATCTATTTTGTACATATCCTGCAATCGTTGCAGTCCATGAGATGACATCTTTTTCAGGTATTCTGTCAAACAGTTCACGTGCCTTGTTAATGCTTCCAATTTTTGCATCATGTCTAGTAGGGCAGTTGCAACTATAATATCTGACAAAGTTCCTCTATCCTTAATGCTTCGATGGATGTCCATACTGTTCCAAAGCTCTCATTTTGGCATGTGCCGGGAGGATGCTAGCAAAGGTTACGGAATTTGGCTTTAAACCTGACAAATGCATTTGCTTGGAAATTTCTAATGCCTTCCCAACAAATCCATTTTGTGGATATCCTGCAATCATTTCAGTTCACAAGACCACATCACTTTGAGGCACCTTGTCAAACACTTCACGTGCCCTGTCTATGCTTTCACATTTTGCATACATGTCTACCAGCGCAGTTGCAACTACATCTGCCAAAATTCATCTATAGTTTATGCTTTGATGGATGTCCATACCTTTTTCCAAAGCTCCCATTCGGCATAAGCTGAGAGGATGCTGGCAAAGGTTGTAGAGTCTGGCTTTACACCTGCCAATTGCAATTGTTCGAAAGTTTCTAAAGCCTTTTCAACTATTCCATTTATGAATACCTTGCAATCAGGGCATTTCATGAGAATACGTTTATTTGAGGCATTCTGTCAAACAGTTCGCGTGCCTTGTCTGTGCTTCCACATTTTGCATACATGTCAAACATGGCAGTTGCAACTGCAACATCTGACAAAATTCCTCTATCCTTATCCCTTGTGGGTGTGCATAGCCTGTTCCAAAGCTCCCATTTCGGCACAACCAGGGAGGATGCTCGCAAAGGTTGAGGATTCTGGCTTCGCACCCAATCGCATTTGTTTGAAAGTTTTCTTCGTCAGGAGATTGCACGTTAAACATGTGGGCCTGTTGGCGATAATTTAGAAATCAGTTAGAATGAAATCAGTAATGTGGTTGGAAAATATTACAAAATAATTGGGTTTTGGACAAATGATATTGAATCTACACGCGAAGAAGAAAATAAGTTTGGGATTATTCTCTGGCCTAATGATACCGCACAAGTACCCAACGACTACAAAAACGACTACAAAAAAAACTTGTAATCGATGAATGTCATTAGGGGAGAGGGTCCAGTTGTCGTGTACCCTAACTTCACGCTTCTAATTATCCTACATCGAAATTTCAAATCACTCCCAATTTTTTACAGCAGCTTACTTGGCAAGTTCTCTACTTATAACTAAGGTTTCAGGGCCACATCATCAAATATGATGCCACATCAGCATGCGTTTTTGTCAAGGTGTCCAAAAAGGCCCCAAAAAATAGTGAGACCAATTCTCGTGCATTACATCATGATTAGTTGGCCCGGTGATGTGGTATTATCCACATGAGGATGGTACTTTTTAGATCAAAACATACATTTTGTTTAATTATGGGTAGTCAAATCACAACTATTGGACATTATATAAACGACTATTGGGTATTATATTTACGATTGGGTGCGCGACTATTGGACCCTGCACGACTATTGGGCACTCTCCCCTACCCTGTTTCAAAACCCCCATTTTTGCACTGGCAGGGAGAATGGTAGCAAAGGTTGTGGAGTCTGGATTTACACCTGCTAGTTGCATGTGTTTGATTGATTTCCATGGATTTTCTTAAGTCACATGGTAGCGAATTGGTGGGAACCATATCATGGTGGATGAGAAGGTCAAGCCACAAGCAATAGCAAGAGGGGTGGAGATGAAAAGAGGCAAATTGGTGGGAACCATGTCGTATTGAGAATCGAAGAACAAAGTCAATAAAGTCGGTCAGAAGAATAATAAAGTCGTCGTGAAATAAATGAAAAATGCAAATAAAGAAAAATCAATCATAATCTCAAAGGTCGAGAGTAAAATCATTAAGAATATATCAAAGTCGTCAGAAATCGCTCACTTCCGCAAAGTCGAGATCAAAATCGTCGTCAGGAGAATTTCAATGCGTCGTCGTCGAAATCAATACAAAGTCGAACTTAAAGAGGCAAAGAATTGGTGGGAACCATGTTGTGGTGGATGAGAAGGCCAAGCCACAAGCAGTAGCAAGAGGGGTGGAGATGACAAGAGACAAGGGAAAGCAGATATAGAAGAACAAGAACTTTGTATATGTATTCATGAGCATTCAATGATTGCTTAATAAATGACATTATTGCTACAACTATTGCCACACAAAATGAATGTGGTGAATGAAAACAACAAAAATCAACGGTCTGGATAAAAACCGTCATCTTGCATCCCCCCACCAACAACCTACATCGTGGATGATTGAAGTTAGCTTGCCTCTATTCACAGAGGGAACAACTTCGACATAATAACTCTTTATATTAATCTTTCATGATGACATCATATATTATTATTTCATTTTCACATGATAACACTTTACATTATTTTGACACAATGTCACTAAATTACATCATTTAACTTAATGTAACTTAACATCCTTCTCACATGATGACACCTTCAATTCATTTTAGCACAATGACGCTTAATATTATTTTCACATAATTCCTCTTTACATCATTTTCAAATAATAAACCATTACACTATTTTCACATGATGACACATGACCATCATTTTCACGTGATGACCCTTTTATATTATTTCCATATGATGACATCTTAACATCGTTCTCACATATGACAAATTGCTTATGTTGTTCTTACATGATAATATCTCACATGAAATTTAGCATATTGTGCTTGCATAATAACATCTTACAACATATTTTTTAATGTACATACATTGTTCTTACATAATGAAATCTAGCACATGGCCATATATTTCACATTAATGATTACACTTGCATTGGCGATACATTGGGAACAACCACTTACAAACTATTACATGATATATTATGATAAAATTATATGAATCACATCTAAGACAATCACATTGTTTAATCTGACTATTACATTTTTACATTACTTTTATAATCTCTCATAAAATAGTTTGTATGATGGTATTTATATTCAATTTGAGGGGGCATACAATCCTTACCAAAATCTCAACTTTACAAGATAGTCATGCACATGTGTTGTGTGGGACACATTAATTTCAACTCTACAATCACTATATGACACGATTCTTTCTACACCACCTACATGTGCATACTTCGTAGGAGCCATACTAGTTCCAACTCTACTTGCTATACACTTAGAATACTTCACTCTAGATTTTACACTTCACAATATTTTATCTTGACAATTGTTGCATACAATAATTGAAGATTATGGATTTTTGTGGAATAATAAATTTTGTAAGTACACTTAATGATTTTTTGTACAAGTGCAAAATGATGGTGTGTTTTTGTAGGTATATGAAGACATCAAGTCATCATTTAAAGATCCAATATCAAGTCCTTTCATGTCTACCTATTTATTTTATTGCACATGCACATGCCTTATCAATGTTCACATAGACATCAAAGTGGGAGAAAAATTTAATGATAGAAATACACATTGTACACTTTTACACCTTATTTTTACATCATTTTTATCACATATTGCAAATATATTGTCATTGTAATAAATTCAACTTTTTTAGCACACAAACTAACACCTTCTCTTGAACCCACTAACGAAACTTCTTTACACATTGTCTCATTCAAGGTTGCTCCATGCTTATAGGTCCCTTGCTATCTTAGACTAGGTTATATAGAGCAACATTGTTTATAGACATACTTGCATGGTGAAACCCAATTCACCTCACTCAAACTCTAATTTCCAACTACTAAATTCATCCTTTCGAAATATAATTAATATCATATTAACCTGCATGCCAAAATTCTCAAATTGAATAACTAAGGAATATAAATTTACTTTGTTACCATGAAAGACATATTAACCTGCATGCCAAAATTCTCGTTATTTTTCAACTACCAATGAGAACTTTTCAAAAACTTAAAAAACGGACATGTGGCAAATGCAGTGGAAGTCTAGGTCAATGTTACACGGCGTCGTTTAAGAAAAATCGATCTGGTACGCGACCAGAGACGCCGACCTCTGACGCGGTTCCATGATCTTTCCTCCTCCTTTTACGTTACGACTGGAATCTCCTCTTTGACATCATGTTTAGCTATAAAAACACTCACGACTTTCATGTTGCGAGTAGGGGGCCGCATGTGACGGACTCACATTCCACATTTAACTTCATGATTTGTAATTCAAAAAGTCTACATTATCACGTCAAAAGCAAGGCCCAACGCGTTTTTAAGGGGAAAGGTTCGGACCATCTTAATTTCACGTTTTTCAAAATTTTATGTGGAAATTTTAAGTCATTTTCAAATTTTTACAGTAGTTTATTTGGCAAGTCCCCTATTTATAATTAAGGTTTTAGGGCCACATCAACATGTCTTATGTCAAGGTGTTCAAAAAGGCCCCAAAAAAGTGAGATCAATTATTGTGCACAAAGTCATGTATTATTGGTGCACTGATGTGGCATCACCCTATTTGTTCCTTTTTAGATCTAAAATACATTTCATTCAATTATGGATAGTCATCATTAACATTAACAACTTTAAAGTAACAACTATTGGTCCAATATTGTTACAACTATTGGGACATTAAATCAACAAATGCTATAACAACTATTGGGACATGCCCTAAAAGTGGGTCATCTCCCCTAACAATAGACTAGGGTATATATTCAAAGTTGCATAATTACATCAACAATAAATTGGGTTAAAATAGGAGGGTATATGTGCATGATGTAACTCAATCAAGGACCAAGTGATACAATGCAACTTTGTCTACAACAACATAGTTCTTGATAAAATTTATTCACATCTAATGTGATGCAGGAACATCTGGGATCACCAACAATCTTGTGTTATTGAAAAAAAAAAAAAAAACTAAAAAAAAAACTTTTTGTGTTCAATTTTTATATTTTTGGGTGTATGTTTGAGCTTTAGGAGCATCTTGTGAAGTGTTGTAAGGATACAAAATATTCATTTTTTAGGACTTGGCTTTTATTTCACACATTAAAGACAATTTGGGTGTTCAATGCGATTTTAAAATTATTATATTACACAATTTCAAGGTTTCAAGGTTGAAGGTGTCCATTGATCTGTTAGAGGGAACTTGTAAAGTAAAATTAATTAATTTACTCAAGTTAAATACCTAGGGAAGTGTGCATAAGGTAAGTGAAATTTAACATTCCATTCTTGTCTTGTTATTTCAATTTGGGTAGCTAGAATGGAAGAAAAAATTAGTGATTTTCTAGCAAACAAATAATGGCTCTTCAATTATCAATTTGAGGTGAATGAGAATGATTTGATTTTTTATTTTATTTTTTATAGACATCTACAATAGCAAGGTGTTGAATATGGTGCAAAAACCTTGGTGCCACATTTGGAAGTAATAACTATGTTTTATTTCATT